>CM076578.1:161431243-161536092 GCA_034641835.2 Pinus albicaulis | reverse complement strand
TCCGTGAAGGGCTTGATGCTATAGGGAAGGCGACACTGCCGGCTGACGCGGAGATCTCGTCCTTGGTGAAGCCACCCGATGGTGTATGGATGTGGGTGAGCTGTGGTCGGCAAGCCCAACCGCTTCACGGCGTCTGTTGAAATGAGGTTCTTTTGGCTCCCATTGTCGACAATGAACTGTACCGGGGAGCCCTTTACCCACATCTGGGAGTGGAAGAGACGTTCCTCCTCCTCTGGATCTTCCGATTCCTCCTTTTGGATCTTTGTAGTGGCAACAGTGGCATTGGGCTCTGCATCAATAATCTGTTTCCCTTTTTCATTCACCTTTTCAATTTCTGATTCGGAGTCAGAGCATGCATCTGACTCAGAAGCCCTCATCTCGGTCACTAGCGACTGCTTGGCCCGACACTCACTTGTGTTGTGAGTGGAGCTCTTATGGAACTCACACCACTTTCCCGTGTCCTTCTTTGGCTTTGCGGTGCTGTTCTTTTCTTGTGGCTTTGACGGGTTGTCTTTAGCTACCATGCCTTGGATCTGTCCTTTGTTCTGCGGTTTGGAAACACCTTTCCCTTGCTTTTGATTCGCAGATCCAAAGTCTCGCTTCTTCTGTTTGAATTTCTTCTCAATCTTGGCAGCATACCGGTATGCCGTACCAAGCGAGGAGATGTCGAGGAACTCCATTTCCTCCTGAATGTATCTGTGCAGACAGCTGCGATACTTTAGCACCAAATGTTTCTCTGAATCTTTGATACCCAACTTTGTGCGTAGGGTATGGAATAGATTCGTCAGCTCGTGCACATCTTGATCCCTTTGTTGTCGCAGCGTGGTCCATTGTATGTACTTGTCCTCATAGCTCCCCACGGGATAATACTATTCCTTGACGGCGTCTCGGAAAGAATTCCAAGTTGGTACGGCCGAGAACAGAGAGGGTTCTGTCTGGTCCTTGTTCTCACAGTAGGTTTCCCACCAGTCCTTAACATGGGGGGTAGCTTTGAGGAGTGAAAAAATAATCTTCTCCGGGTCTGAAAAGTCATGAACAGAGAAATATCCTTCTAATAGATTCAACCATCTATCTACGGCATCTGCATCTATTTGACCCTCAAATATGGGAATGTCAAAATTTACTTGTACCTTAAAAGGGAGTCGCAACTCCAGAGTGGCTACTGGATGCAGATGCGCCGCCGGTGGGCAGCCGTTGAAGGATCTGAACAAAGTTATCCATCATCGCGTTCCTTTGTTTTTCGAGGGCCTCCTCGAGCAATATTTTGATAGGATCTCCTGCTCCCTTATCTTTCTTTTCGTCCCCCATGGGCGTCCGTCGAGGTTTGCGAGGCTGATCTTGCAAAGGTTCCACCAGATCGAGCCCTAGCTCCTTATACCCCGACCTCGTTGGGGACATGCAAAGAAGGATCGAGAAAAAGCAGACCGCTCTGATACCACTGATCCGGATTTATGCAGGAACGCAACCGAATAAACATATAAACATAAATACGGAGATGCAGCGGAAATAACACTTCATTTCATTAATATCAAAGAACTGAAATTTGCTTACAGACAGAATGGAAATAAAACTAGCTAGGGCGCTGGTAGCTATCTTTGAGAAGAGATGTGGCAGCTACAGGCCTCTGAACTGTCTTACAATGAGGCTGAAGGGCCTATTTATCATTTAGAAACAATGGGAAATCCTAAACAGCCAAAACCCTAACCCTAGGAGATGAAACGCCAAAACTATGGGCCCCGTTTGGGTAAATTGGTGTTTCAACTTCCCAGGGGCGTAACTTTGGCATACGATCTCCGTTTGACGCGTACCATACCTCGTTAGAAAGATCTATCCGAGGAATACAAATTTGGAATGAGAAACATCGGTCCATGAACCCATGTTGCTCTCTGTTTTCCCAAAAAAAACGTCGTTTAGGGCCTCAAAACGGCTCCGGAAGTTTAGGACCCGAAAAACTGCTAAAAATAGTAAACTGTGCCGAAACTGAAAAACTGAAATAGACAATGGTGGAGCCCCAAGTGGAATAGGCTGGTGACCACCAATATCCACCTGGATCATTCCTCCCCCCTTAGGAAGCAATGGTCCCCATTGCGTTAAGTTCCTCCATGAGATGAGGAAATTTCTGCTGAACTTGGTCCCTGGTGAACCACTTTCCTTGGTGCAGGAGTTGGCCAGCTTTGACAACCCGATATAGTTGGATCTTCTGCTGGAGAGTGTTCTTGATTTGCATGTCCATGATGCAATCTGTGGTGGCCTGTTCCATGCAGTCTGGATTTAACTCAGTTGGTGTGAGTTGTTCTGCAATGTCCGAGGTGTCCAGTAGAGGTGGGAAGTAAGGACGAAGGCGATCCACATTGAAGACTGGGTGCAGACCAAGGAATGGTGGAATAATGAGCTCGAATGCATTGTTCCCTACAGCCTTGGTGATGGTGTACGGCCCGTATCGGAGCGGGCGAAGCTTGCGGTGGGGTCCAGTGAGGCGCTCCTTCTGCAAATGTAGCCATACTTTGTCGCCCACCTGGAAGTTGTGTGGCACCCGGTGTTGATCATAGCGTTGCTTGTACTTGGCATTGGCTCTGTCCAATATATCATGAACCTATTGGCGGATGTGTTGAATGCGCTCGATGAAGCTACTTGCTTTGTCAACTTCAGACTGGACATGAGCTGAATTGGCCTGAGCAGCTGCAAATGGCATGGCTACGTCAATGGGACATAGTGGCTGGAATCCCAAGCCCACATGAAAGGGGCTATGGCTGAATGAACTGTGGAGAGCCCAGTTATAACTATGTTGTACATAAAGGAGGCTCTCGTCCCATGTGCGTGGATTCTTTGAATTGTACATGCGCAGAATGTGTACAATAATTATGTTGACGACCTGCAATGGCCCAATACAACACACAGGATGGAAGAGCTGCTGTGGCCTTAGTAAACTTAGTATCCAAAATTCACGGAGAAATTTGGACAAAATGTCTTGAGAACTTCTTTATCTAGATGCGATATGATGGACTGGGATCCCAAAGTGCACCCACACTGCGTTCAAAGAAGAGTTTAGTAGTGAACATCTGACATGATATTAACTGCGATGGTATAATGGTCATCTTCGAGAATCATCGGCGACCACAAAGACACGAGTCATTTACACAGCAGTAGAAGGCGGGCCCGGAGCATGTAATCGATGGAGATGGATTCCCAAGGTCGACTAGGGGTAGGTAGCGGAGTATATAGGCCTTTCTTCTTGATGGTCAATTTGGCAATGGCACAAGTAGTGCAAGATCTGATGTGCTTCTCGACATCCTTTTGAAGGTTTGGCCAGTAGAAATACTTATGTAGGATTGCTACAGTTTTCTTGACCCTGAAATGCCCATCGACTCGATTGTAGTGTGCTTCCCATATCATATTTGCATGCTCGCTTGAAGGAACACAAAGGTGTCCCAGGTGACATAAAAGTGCATATTGGAGGTGAAAATTTGGAACTTGTGTACCCCCAAGAGTGCCTTGTAAGTGTGGCCAAATTCTGGGTCACTCTTATAGAGAAGTGGCCAATCAGAAGTCTCATGCCCACAAGAGTTGAGCACGGTGGTGAGCACCACAATTGGTGGTCGCCCCAAGCGTCTGACATGATTAGTTCTTTACCATACCTCTGCCGAGGGAAGCATAAACATTTGCGGATGTGAGCCACTTACGATGGTGGTCGTGCCACCTTCCCTGTGTCTGCAGCATGAACTCGGGGCTTTGTGGTACGTAGTGGATGATTGTTTCCTTCCCCAAAATGTAATGCTTCGATTATCAATGACTTGCACAATGGAGTACATTTCTTTGTCATATGTGGGGTACTTATGGATCATGAGACAATGTCTCACTATGAAATGCTGCCCAGATGTCCTTGTGAGTAAGAAGCGCCCCAATAGCATAGTCGAAGGCATCTGTCTCGATCTCAAATAGGTTGTTGTAAGTGCGGGTAAAGTGAGCAGGGAAGAACGGGGCGATTTTTCAATTCTAAAAATGCCTTCTGTTGAGATTGTGACCAACAGAATTTTTCTTTCGCTCCTCCCTTGGTGACTTGACTCAAGGGCCAAGTGATATGAGAGAATCCCAACACGAACCTACAGTAGAAATTAGCAAGACCTAGAAAGCTGCGAAGCTCTGTTATAGTGGTTGGGGCTGGCCAATCCCGAATGACTTGGATCTTGGCTGGATCCACATGCACCCCCCTTTCATCAATAATGTATCCTAGATATTGAACCTGGTAATGCCAAAAGTGCACTTCTAGAAATTGGCACACAACTTGTGCTGTCGCAGTGTTTGGAGGACTTGTCGTATGTGGTGAAGGTGCTCTTCCCAAGTATGGCTGAAGATTAGAATATCATCCAAGTACACCACTACAAATGAGTTGGTGAATGGCCGCAAGATGTCATCCATCATCCTCATGAAGGTGGCGGGAGCATTAGTCAACCCGAAAGGCATGACCAGCCATTCGAAAAGGCCTTCCTTGGCTTTGAAGGCAGTCTTCCACACATCGGAGGGTTCAATTGGTACCTGGTGATACCGAGACTTCAGGTCGATCTTGCTGAAATATTTTGCACCTTTGAGTTGGTCCAGAAGGTCATCAATCCGTGGGATTGGGTACCTATTCTGGACAGTGATCTTGTTCAGCGCCCGATAGTCAATACAGAGTCTCCACGTCCCATCCTTCTTCTATACCAACACGATCGGGCTCCCACAGGGCGATGAACTTGGTCTGATGTGACAACTGCGCAGCCAGCTCGTGATGCCTCTTGAGTTTCTGCTGAGAATTTCTCCCGGAACGGAGGCGGCCAGGTAGATCGGTCCATTAGGTGGCGGCGCAGGTGGTCGGCCGCCTCGCGGATCTCGCGCTCGCCGGGCAGGAAGACGACCCCGTAATTGAGGTGAATATCTCCCGTCTCCTCCACAACCTTGTCCATTTGTTGTTGTGCGGAGAGACTTATGTCGTGAGTTATGGCCCACGATATTCTGCACATGAGGCGAATCATGAAAGCAAATTCTGAGGTTGGAAAATAGACTTCACGCCTTTTGCAGTAACCAAAGAGATAGCGGCAGGAGGTGGTACCTCTGGTATCCTGTACAACTTATTTCCCAAAGTAACAATAACAGCATGAGGCCGAGACTCATACACAGCATGACGCTTCCACAAGTATGGTTTTCCTAATAATACATCAGAAACATCAATAGGAGTAACATTACATAATACCTCATCCATTAAGGGCTTGATGCTATAAGGAAGGCGACACTTCCGGCTGACGCGGAGATCTCGTCCTTGGTGAAGCCACCCGATGGTTTATGGATGTGGGTGAGCTGTGGTCGGCAAGCCCAACCGCTTCACGATGTCTGCTGAAATGAAGTTCTTTTGGCTCCCATTGTCGACAATGAACTATATCGGGGAGCCCTTTACCCACATCTGGGAGTGGAAGAGACGTTCCTCCTCCTCTGGATCTTCCGGTTCCTCCTTTTGGATCTTTGCAGTGGCAACAGTGGCGTTGGGCTCCGCATCAATAATCTATTTCCCTTTTTCATTCGCCTTTTCAGGTTCTGATTCGGAGTCAGAGCATGCATCTGACTCAGAAGCCCTCATCTCGGCCACTAGCGATTGCTTGGCCCGACACTCACTTGTGTTGTGAGTGGAGCTCTTATGGAACTCACACCACTTTCCCGTGTCCTTCTTTGGCTTTGTGGTGCTGTTCTTTTCTTGTGGCTTCGATGAGTTGTCTTTAGCCGCCATGCCTTGGCTCGGTCCTTTGTTCTACGATTTGGAAGCACCTTTCCCTTGCTTTTGATTCGCAGATCCAAAGTCTCGCTTCTTCTGCTTGAATTTCTGCTCAATCTTGGCAGCATACCGGTATGCCGTACCAAGCGAGGAGATGTCAAGGAACTCCATTTCCTCCTAAATGTATTTGTGTAGACAGCTGCGATACTTTAGCACTAGATGTTTCTCTGAATCTTTGATACCCAACTTTGTGCGTAGGGTATGGAACAGATTCGTCAGCTCATGCACATCTTGATCCCTTTGTTGTCGCAGCGTGGTCCATTGTATGTACTTGTCCTCATAGCTCCCCACGGGATAGTACTGTTCCTTGACGACGTCTCGGAAATAATTCCAAGTTGGTACGGCTGAGAATAGAGAGGGTTCTGTCTGGTCCTTGTTCTCACAGTAGGTTTCCCACCAGTCCTTAACATGGGGGGTAGCTTTGAGGAGTGCAAAAATAATCTTCTCCCGGTCTGAAAAGTCATGAACCGAGAAATATCCTTCTAACAGATTCAACCATCTATCTACGGCATCCGCGTCTATTTGACCCTCAAATATGGGAATGTCAAAATTTACTTGTACCTTAAAAGGAGTCGCGCCTCCAGAGTGGCTGCTGGATGCAGATGCGCCGCCGATGGGTAGCCGTTGAAGGATCTGAGCAAAGTTATCCATCATCACGTTCCTTTGTCTTTCGAGGCCCTCCTCGAGCAATATTTTGATAGGATCTCCTGCTCCCTCATCTTTCTTTTCGTCCCCCATGGGCGTCCGTCGAGGTTTGCGAGGCTGATCTTGCAAAGGTTCCACCAGATCGAGCCCTAGCTCCTTATACCCCGACCTCGTTGGGGACATGCAAAGAAGGATCGAGAAAAAAACAGACCGCTCTGATACCACTGATCCGGATTTATGCAGGAACGCAACAGAATAAACATATAAACATAAATACAGAGATGCAGCAGAAATAACACTTCATTTCATTAATATCAAAGAACTGAAATTTGCTTACAGACAGAATGGAAATAAAACTAGCTAAGGCGCTGGTAGCTATCTCTGAGAAGAGATGTGGCGGCTACAGGCCTCTGAACTGAGTTACAATGAGGCTCGAGGGCCTATTTATCATTTAGAAACAATGGGAAATCCTAAACAGCCAAAACCCTAACCCTAGGAGATGAAGCGCCAAAACTATGAGCCCCGTTTGGGTAAATTTGTGTTTCAACTTTCCAGGGGCGTAACTTTGGCATACGATCTCCGTTTGACGCGTACCATACCTCGTTAGAAAGATCTATCTGAGGACTAAAAATTTGGAATGAGCAACATCCATGGACCCATGTAGCTCTCCGTTTTCCCAAAATACGTCGTTTAGGGCCTCAAAACGGCTCCAGAAGTTTAGGACCCGAAAAACTGCTAAAAATAGTAAATTGTGCCGAAACTGAAAAACTGAAATAGACAATGGTGGAGCCCCAAGTGGAATAGGCGGGTGACCACCAATATCCACCTGGATCAACTATGCATTTGGAGTTTAAACAATTGTAACTTTAAGAAAAAAATTGCATTAACAGCTTTTGCCCCAAATACATTAGTCAATTCATCCCATATTGCTACAGAAGATTTCTGTAAGTCAAAAATATGTAGCTAGGAATCTGCAAGTGATAATCCAAGGATAGACTTGGCTCTTTCCTCTCTTTTTTCCCATTCAATCAGCTTTCTAGCATCTGTAAGTGCTTTTTCTGTGCCTTGTACAATATTCCACAGATTCCCACTCATCATTGGCAGCTGAATTTTTACCTTCCATGTGTGGAAATTAAAGCCATAAAACTTTTCCAATGCAATAGGCTCCATGTTGGAAGGAAAAATCTTTACCTCTTTTGTTTTTTTTTTTCAAAAATAACTCTGCAGATCTAAAACAAATTGAATTGATGGCTCTTGTTCCTTGTTCGCTCTGATTTTACGACTCCCTTGGAAAATGTCGTTGAACTGCGTTTCCAGTGAGTCTCTTGTAATGTATCACGGTCTGCAAAACAACTAATTGAGATAGTGCATGAAGCACTCTAGGATGCATGCTCGTCACCTACGAGAGTGGCTATGGAGTTATATCATGCTGCTCAAGATGCTCTCACTTCTGCGCAGAGTAGCCAGATAAGTCACCATATGTATTCCGCTGCAAGGTAAGATAGCAAGATCCGCGTAGAAGGTCGATTAAGGGATCACAATTTGAACTTCTTGCTCTATACAACTATCTTCACACTGGCAGAGAGTTGAGCCTCTTCATGCTAGCTCAGTCCACGTTGGGTCCACGCTTCCCCTGTGGTGAAACGAGAGGCAACACATCACAAAATTCTGATAGTGCGCTCCAATTCACATCACCGCTTCTTAACAATTAGAACGCAGCAGAGCAGATCAAAAAACAACGCGAAGGTTCAGGAGTGCTTGCACCAGTCGACTAAGCAGCCCAACTCGATGATGAGTGATTGTAGCTCCGATACCAAATTAAAATTGAAATGTCAGCCATTGCACACAGAAAACACACGAATAATATATATCTATTACTCTATATATTTAATCACATGAATGCATCACAATATTTATAGTTCTGCTAAGATCCAACCACTTTTAAATATGAATAGGGAGGTTGAGAAAATATCTCAACATCCACTTACAGATTTACAGCGAATTCTAATATGAGTATGGAAGAATTATCTTCCAATATAATGAAATAATTGTCTATAAAATTGCTATGATTTATACAAATACAACTGTACGTACTATTGCTAATAACGGGAGTGTGTCTAGATTTGGAGTAAATAAATTTACTTCATAACAAAACAAGTGGGATTGGATTTTAAATGAATCCAAATACATTTCTAAAAAAAATTAAGATCAGTCCAAGATTTAATTTCATAAATTGCCAAAGTCCATGGGTAAGAAAGCTTAATACAAATTTAACCTACTCATTAAGAATGCACTGCAAATGTCATATGTACTTACTTAACGGTCACACAAGTATTGTATGTACTTGCAGTTATCGAATCTTCAACTGAATGGCAGCTGGTGTTTGTGCCCTTTGTCGCCGGTCAGGGCTTTCTCGCAAGCGTGGGTCCCCTATCCCTAAACATCCGTCTCCGAAAAACGTGAAAATGGGGAACAGGTGTTTGCGCAAGGATGAATGCAGCGAATGGCACTGACCACACGACTTGAAGCGTCGTCGTTAGAAAGGAGGTAACAGGGAAGGTGAATTTCCGTCATAAAGCATGGAGGGGTTGATGGGGGAGTAACTGCTCCTTTCCCATCCACCCCTCTGTAAACCAATTTACCGCCTATTTGAATTCCATCTCAAATATTCAACGCTGCAGGGGACTTGGTCATTCTGCAAATCGTCGACTCCCTTATGTCAACGTCTAAAGTGTTGTCGATCTTGTTCTCTGCGTTAGCGTTTAGAAGCTCTGATAGTGGGTCGACCATGTTCTCCATTGCACAAACAAAGCGATTACATAGGCAAAGGTACTCCAAATACATTTATTGTTCACTCCATTATACTGTTGTTGTCGCAACTGTGACGAGTTGTCACAATGGGTCATTGTGCAACAACTCACTAGTTATCATTGCTACCGCTCGACTGGTTAGCATTCTTCTGTTTGTTCATAAGTAATAATATCGAGTGGTCTTAGTGTGACTTTTTGAAAGATTTTTTGGTGGATTTTTCCGATCTAATTTTTTTAAAATCCAATCGGAATTCATTGAAAATAGAAATTTGATGGGTAAATTTGCACAATCTAAGTGTCCAAGGGTTTTTTAGGGTGCTAAATCTATATATACAGTCAAAAAACCAATTTAAATAACATAAATCATGGTTTAACCTCAAAATTATCACCAAATTCTAAGGCTAAAAACTCCAAAAAGTTGCAGACAACTCCATAATATTTGGTTAGCCTAGCTCCATGTGTCTTTTGCAATCCAATATTTCAAAAAAGGTTTACCCCAAAATTACTCGTTATTAGCCCAAGATTGTAAAGTTTCAAGAAAACAGTATCGACATCTAATCCCAAAGCTGTAATGTTTAAAAATAAATTGAAAATTTTATATTGTTGGTTTCGTTTAACAAAATCCTTTCGGAGAAATGCTAAAAGAAAAAATAAATTATTTGACTTTCAAATAGATGTAAACCATTGGCATTGACCAACTCTATGACCTTTTGTAGATCTTCCATTAAATCTGCACCCTCCACCTTCATAACCATTTCCTCTATCTTGATAAGTATTTTCTCCTCTGGGGTCTCTAGGGAGTTTTCGCAATGGTGACAAGGATGGCATGAAATTGCCACAACGGTGAGATACTCATTGAACCCTCAAACAACATGTGTCCTCATTTTGTTGTGCCTAAAAAGGGTGGGTATTTTTTAATTTTATTTTAGTATTTTTAATTTTGTTTATTTATTTTATTTTTATTACAAAAAATGGTTTGTATTTTTGGGTCAAGAATAAATATTATTAGTTTTAAAAAAGTATTAATAATAATGGTAATTTTATTTTTAAAAGAATGATTATTAATAGTGGAGATATTTGATTTCATTGCTAGAGAAACAATAATAAAGGTGAACCATTTACATGTAGTCTACACATGCTCTCATATATTTTATATACCTTGTGAAGGAATCCATAGCAACCTTTTTGAAAGGTATTAGCTATATCAATTTTAATAATTATTTCCCATTGTTATTATTTATACTTGAGTGGACTAAAAACATATAATCATATATTGTTACTTATGAACAAAACCCCATTTGATCTTTTGAAATAACATTAGAGAAGCTAAGTTTGTTATGTAAGTACAAAGGAAATCAAATAAACAATTTCATAATTAAAACTATGTTGATGCAAACATCATTGTTGTGTAATTTTGTATATATTTAAGACATTATTATCAATTCTCCGGTATATACAATGAACGAGGCTCCAATTGCATGCACATCATTAACAATTTTGTTTGATTTTGGGGACCAATATAAATTCACTCTATATTTATTCTGTCTTTCAGAAAATATAAACTCAAAACAATGGTAATATTCAGATTTATGTTAGCTATAAAATTAAATATAAATAAAAAATTTCTATATCTTGATATATCGTATTTTTCATGAAATTTATTATTTTTTAAAATTTAATATATCAAACCTTAACCTTATTATTACTGATAAAAAATAAAATTTAATAAAATTAAAAGATAATCGTAAAAAAATAAATTTAAATAACACATTAAAATAATAAATATTATTTAAACAAGGCAAAAACAATTTGCAGATCCAAATATGAAACTAAACACTCTTGTTAAAAAAAGTCAATAAAAACATAGTCTATAACTTTATTTTTGACAAGATCTTACAGGTTAAAGGAGTATTTTGATATTTATGAAAAATTTTTAGTGAATCCACTTTTATTAAACATTAAGTAAACTTTCTTCTGAAACAAATCCATTGAAAGCATCATTCAAAACTTTATTTTTGATGAGCCTTTTCAGACTAAAATTATTACTGTTCGTTTGTCAACTCATTGTTTTATTTTTTCATACCTTCTAAATATACTCACTGTTCTAAATATATAGGTTGTGTCTATTGGGCGGAAACGTGAAGCTGGGTTACACTTTTGTGAGAATCGGGGGCAAAATTTTTTTTTCGACAATAGTTCGGCCGAACCTTTTATAAAGTTCGGCCGAACTTTATAATAGTTTGGCCGAACTATTTTAGTACGTTCGTAGAACTTTTTGAATCCGTTTATATTGACGACACGTGGCGACGATGACAAATTTTTGCCGGAGGTTTTGGAAAGCGGCAATGGTAGTTCGACGAACTCCGTTTATAAATAAATCGCCCGCTGAAGGTTGTCGGTTCTTTGTTTTGATCTTTTCGCTGCGTCTCTGTTTGTTTTCCGCGCGATTGCGAGTCGAGGCTTTTAGCTGCGTTTCGGGCGATTTCCCGGGCGATTGTGGTCGAGGTTACTGCTGCGCCACCATTAAGATCGATTCTTTGGTCGAGGATTCTGCTGCTATCCGGTCGAGGTTCAACGCGCCAATACATTTTGAGTGGTAAGAATACAAACATACCTGTGGCATGAGGCTGGTATAATGATTCGAGTGTGAAAGGCCGGATGCATGTATCTTGTCTTCTTATGTTCTTCAAACAACATTTTTATGACACGAAACAATTGTATTATTTGTTCATCACTTATGGAACTAGGACTTAGTAAGTACTGTATAAGAAAATGTAGTTACGAGCTGTCAAAAACAACTGATTTTCAATTGATGGGCGTTGCTACCATGTACTGCGTACTATGGGAAAATCAACCCCAAATCTATCCAATTTCATTCTATGGTTAGGTGCAATCTCTTGAAACATACCAATAAGAGGTGATTTAGAAGCCATCGTCCCATCCCGGAATGAATGCTATACACATAAATCATAACCCACAGAAGACTAGTTTCACTATAAATGAAACTTCTCACAAACTGTCATGAAAATATAATTTCAAAGTAATTTAATAAGCCTCTTGAAACTGCAAGAAAATAGAACTTAAGCATGTCTTGGTATTAATTTTCCTGTATTTTTCAATGTTTGATTTAATAAATTCTTGTTAATTTCTAGAATCTTCAATAAATGTGTAGAAGACAATTCAAAATCTGAATTCTTGTATGTAAATGGAAAACAAGAATGTTGCCTTCATATTCCAAAAATGATCAGGCAGAGCGCCAATAGTTTAATATGCTTAAAATGACTCATACCTGATCTGCAAAGTACTATCCCAGATCAATCGAATGAAAGTCCACCATTTCCCTACATTCTTCCTCTAGTTTGAAGGCAACAGGAAATCTGTCTTAGATATCAATTTGTAGAACATTCTTCCAAATTATTAAATAGCTTATCAAATCATATAGCATAGGTGGAAATCTTGATGTATTGTCACAATCAAGATCACATTCCAAGTCATATTTGCACTTATTCACATAGTGTTACTCTCGCAAAACAGAAGGGGCCATGAGTCTAATGATTAAGAAGTTGATTGAGTTGATTTTATCCAGGTCTACTTTTGTCATTTTGTGAGCAATAAGATTTGACTAGTTAGCATGCATTTTAAATTTATCAGCTAATATGTCGAGTAGTGAAAATTGCAAATTAGAATTTGTTTCTATTCTATCCAAACCCAGAATAAGGAACTGCTTTTCCTTATCAAAACAAAGGTTCTGCCCTAAAATTTGGAAAGTTGCAGATTCAGCTGCTAAGAAGATTAATGAGCACATGTTTTTCCGACGTCAACTATGGATATAAAGATCCAAATATGGTGTAAAAGTAATCAGTGTTTTCATAATCATATATTGTCTAGTACAGTAAACAACAATGGTAGCAACCCCCCCATGTGGGCTGTGCCTCCCCAAATAGGGAAATTGTTACAGGTTTAAAAACAGAACTTCCAAATTTCAGAAAAGGGGAAACCGATGTAGCACATTGATTTAATTCACTATCTGGGGCCATGTCCAATGTTTTCCCATCTTGGGGACTTGGGGATTTGTAAACCCCTAAAATAGTCAGTGAAATCACAGAACCAAATTAAAATTTTCAGATCAGATGTTTATTATTCTATAAGATCTTCTATAACGAGTTGTACTTCTATGTATGAGCTCAATTCGATGTTCATGATCTCTAGCCAGAGGTAGATCATTTTAGTTCTAATGGAATATTATATTTCTACTTCACTTCCATCAATTAAATTTTAGCAATGACTCCACGACAACTCTTTTCTAGGAAATTTTCCCTTCTGTGTGAGCTGATCATTTGAGAAAGTGGAGAACTTAGCCCATTGAGTTCATAATCACTTCCATATAATTTGAATCTCATAAATAATTCATTATAGTTTGTATAACTATACGCAAAGTTCATGGTCATTTAATCCCTAGAACCACATCTACTTTTCCCAAAGGAATGGCATACATGGGGCTTGATAAGTTATAGTATCTAACTCTCCTATACTAAGTTTTATTTTTATAGTGTTGTCCTCCACAATAAATACTTCTTTTGTTAGCGACTGATACTTCAAAATTTTCCATTGGGCACACAAAATGACTCAAATACTTTCATAATCTTTGATCGTTGAACCTATGGATACTACCAAAACCAACAAGCGCTATGACTTTTTGATTCTTAATATATCTTATGATATCAGGGGTTTGACTTATCGATACACCTAGCAATGCATGAACTAATATTTCATTCTCAATATCTTGATCTATGTTGAGCAAAAGTTCTACTAATTTTTCACTGTTCTTTTAGGTTCACAATTTCTTGCTCACTCATTTGTGGGGGTGCCTCTATTTCCTCTCAATAATTATTTTACATACTGAAAAATTTACTTCTTTGAAATTTATGCCCCTTGGGGCATTTTCTATTACAAAAAAATAGGCATGGAAATATAGGATGGTAGAGGGGCTACACAGAGGACACTTCACAATGAAACCCCGCTTCGTTGTAGATCTCAATAGATATTAATCGTGATGCAACAAAGGGGAGTGCCAAAAGAGGATCCAATTGGTGTAGGAAGAAATTCAAGTGTAGGGGTTCAAATCGAATGCGAGGAATTTTCAGATCATCATGATTGGGGTTTCCAGCATCCTACAACAGCTCAAAATACCATCCGCAATATTAAACATGGAAAAGTAACATGATTCTATAACATACATGCCAGTAATACTTTCGAGTAACATGTGTATACTGTTGTTCACCCTTGAAGTGTTCAGGATCCCCCTCATCAAGATCCCAATCCGCCTAATTTTGGATGCTCCTCATACACTAAGTACCTTGACCATATCAATGGAATGCCCAACTCCTAGCATGGTTCCCACCACACCAACACAACTATTGGAGATTCAAACGACCTCACCACTTAGAAAGTGATACGAAATTATTTCACCCCCTTGTACTAGAACAATACATAGAAAGAATAACATAATTAATAGAAGAGATAAAAATATGAATTAGAGAAAGGCATGGATCACATATTAAAGGAAATAATAGAGCTCATGTACAAATTTCCATATTTGTTGCATTTATGTGTGTCTAACATAACTCTACTTTCAACATCCTGCTTCATGCAACATGCACCATACTTTGAATTTGCAAAGACCCAGGAATTCTCCACCCCCCATTTAAATGACCCTACAAGTTGATTCTTTTAGTTTTTTCACTCTATAAGCATAAACGTACGATTATGCATGATGGAGAATCTCTAGCTCTTTCCCTTGTTAATATATTTAACAAGGGAAAGCGCTAGATATTCTCCGTCATGCATAATCGTACGTTGGATTTGGTGATAATTGTCTCCATATTTTGGCTTTAGCATATATTGTGCAAGTGTACTTCAGAAGTATAAGAACCTGGATTGACATTTAATGCAAGTAATTTATCTCACAATTTATTTACCGATTAGGATGCTTTGACCTAGTAACTTGAGAGATGAAAAAGATCCTATCACATTAACATGAGGATGCATTTTCACAATGAACATTAGGAAAAGACAATATTCATTGCAGTTGGTAATATAGTCAACTAGTAGACTATTCAATTATTAACAAAGTTGATGAAAGAATGCAAGGAATTTAAGGTTGCATTTCAATTTTGAAAATTTTCTACAATTTTTTATAGGATAATTTGTTAATGCAAGTTTCCATATTTATTTATAATTTTTATTTTAATAGAAAGAGCCTTCAACCAAAAATACCCAAGGTTAGTCCCGCGTGTGCCCTTTGAGACACATTAGGTCATCCCACCAATTCATGCCCCATGCTTCATGAGTTGAAGGGTATCCTTCATACCCCTTAAGCACCTCCATTTCTCCCCACTCCATCATGTGATGTTGCCACCTCATCACGTAATAAGGGTTTAAGAACCAACGACCTCTTGTCTATTTATGTGAAACACAAACATTATACACAACATTGTCTCAATCTCCGACGATATCAAGATGTGTTGGTCACCATACATCATGCCTCAATAGTAGCACCACCACTTACACCAACCTCATATGATGATGATTCCTCTTCCACCATTTATTATGTCACGAACTCGGTTAATTAGTATTTGGCATGCCCTTGAGTGCTCTATGTTAAAGACACTCATCTTATCTATATGTGTCCTGTACTCATCAAATACCATCATCACTGCATGCATCAGGTGACATATCCCCCTCATCAAGATCCCAATCCGCCTAATTTTGGATGCTCCTCATACACTAAGTACCTTGACCATATCAATGGAATGCCCAACTCCTAGCATGGTTCCCACCACACCAACACAACTATTGGAGATTCAAACGACCTCACCACTTAGAAAATGATACGAAATTATTTCACCCCCTTGTACTAGAACAATACATAGAAAGAATAACATAATTAATATAAGAGATAAAAATATGAATTAGAGAAAGGCATGGATCACATATTAAAGGAAATAATAGAGCTCATGTACAAATTTCCATATTTGTTGCATTTATGTGTGTCTAACATAACTCTACTTTCAACATCTTGCTTCATGCAACATGCACCATAGTTTGAATTTGCAAAGACCCAGGAATTCTCCACCCCCCATTTAAATGACCCTACAAGTTGATTCTTTTAGTTTTTTCACTCTATAAGCATAAACGTACGATTATGCATGATGGAAAATCTCTAGCGCTTTCCCTTGTTAATATATTTAACAAGGGAAAGCGCTAGATATTCTCCGTCATGCATAATCGTACGTTGGATTTGGTGATAATTGTCTCCATATTTTGGCTTTAGCATATATTGTGCAAGTGTACTTCAGAAGTATAAGAACCTGGATTGACATTTAATGCAAGTAATTTATCTCACAATTAATTTACCCATTAGGATGCTTTGACCTAGTAACTTGAGAGATGAAAAAGGTCCTATCACATTAACGTGAGGATCCATTTTCACAATGAACATTAGGAAAAGACAATATTCATTGCAGTTGGTAATATAGTCAACTAGTAGACTATTCAATTATTAACAAAGGTGATGAAAGAATGCAAGGAATTTAAGGTTGCATTTCAATTTTGAAAATTTTCTACAATAATTTTTGTAGGATAATTTGTTAATGCAAGTTTCCATAGTTATTTATAATTTTTATTTTAATAGAAAGAGCCTTCAACCAAAAATAAACAAGGTTAGTCCCGCGTGTGCCCTTTGAGACACATTAGGTCATCCCACCAATTCATGCCCCATGCTTCATGAGTTGAAGGGTATCCTTCATACCCCTTAAGCAACCCCATTTCTCCCCACTCCATCATGTGATGTTGCCACCTCATCACGTAATAAGGGTTTAAGAACCAACGACCTCTTGTCTATTTATGTGAAACACAAACATTATACACAACATGGTCTCAATCTCCGACGATATCAAGATGTGTTGGTCACCATACATCATGCCTCAATAGTAGCACCACCACTTACACCAACCTCATATGTTGATGATTCCTCTTCCACCATTTATTATGTCACGAACTCGGTTAATTAGTATTTGGCATGCCCTTGAGTGCTCTATGTTAAAGACACTCATCTTATCTATATGTGTCCTGTACTCATCAAATACCATCATCACCGCATGCATCAAGTGACATATCCCCCTCATCAAGATCCCAATCCGCCTAATTTTGGATGCTCCTCATACACTAAGTACCTTGACCATATCAATGGAATGCCCAACTCCTAGCATGGTTCCCACCCCACCAACACAACTATTGGAGATTCAAACGACCTCACCACTTAGAAAATGATACGAAATTATTTCACCCCCTTGTACTAGAACAATACATAGAAAGAATAACATAATTAATAGAAGAGATAAAAATATGAATTAGAGAAACGCATGGATCACATATTAAAGGAAATAATAGAGCTCATGTACAAATTTCCATATTTGTTGCATTTATGTGTGTCTAACATAACTCTACTTTCAACATCTTGCTTCATGCAACATGCACCATACTTTGAATTTGGAAAGACCTGAATTCTCCACCCCCCATTAAAATGACCCTACAAGTTTATTCTTTCAGTTTTTTCACTCTATAAGCATCAACGTACGATTATGCATGATGGAGAATCTCTAGCGCTTTCCCTTGTTAATATATTTAACAAGGGAAAGCGCTAGATATTCTCCGTCATGCATAATCGTACGTTGGATTTGGTGACAATTGTCTCCATATTTTGGCTTTAGCATATATTGTGCAAGTGTACTTCAGAAGTATAAGAACCTGGATTGACATTTAATGCTTGTAATTTATCTCACAATTAATTTACCCATTAGGATGCTTTGACCTAGTAACTTGAGAGATGAAAAAGATCCTATCACATTAATGTGAGGATCCATTTTCACAATGAACATTAGAAAAAGACAATATTCATTGCAGTTGGTAATATAGTCAACTAGTAGACTATTCAATTATTAACAAAGTTGATGAAAGAATGCAAGGAATTTAAGGTTGCATTTCAATTTTGAAAATTTTCTACAATAATTTTTGTAGGATAATTTGTTAATGCAAGTTTCCATAGTTATTTATAATTTTTATTTTAATAGAAAGAGCCTTCAACCAAAAATACCCAAGGTTAGTCCCGTGTGTGCCCTTTGAGACACATTAGGTCATCCCACCAATTCATGCCCCATGCTTCATGAGTTGAAGGGTATCCTTCATACCCCTTAAGCACCCCCATTTCTCCCCACTCCATCATGTGATGTTGCCACCTCATCACGTAATAAGGGTTTAAGAACCAACGACCTCTTGTCTATTTATGTGAAACACAAACATTATACACAACATTGTCTCAATCTCCGACGATATCAAGATGTGTTGGTCACCATACATCATGCCTCAATATTAGCACCACCACTTACACCAAAATCTTGTGACATCTTGTCACAAACAAAACCATCAAACTGAAAACACATCATTTTCTCCTTCAAAGAAAAAAAAATTCACATCATGTGAATATGTCCATGTACTCTTACATATTGGTATACAAAACCATCAACCAAACAAGTTGACAAAACATGCCTCTTCAAACAACTGACTCTTAGCTCAAATAATAGAGCTCATGTACTTTCTCTAACAAGGGAAAGCGCTAGATAGTCTCCATCATGCATAATCATACGTTGGATTTGGTGATAATTGTCTCCATATTTTGGCTTTTTGACCCGCAAAACATAATTATTTTAGAAGGGAGGGAAGGAGGGAAACCAATAGCTAATTCTTCTAACTAACCTTGACTAAAATGAGCTAAATTGTACTTTGATACGAACTTGATTTAAATTTTCCACCCCACATTAGGCACCAATGATTATAACCTTTAATGGGCTAGCACTAGTTTGTAATCATCATCTCAAAATGGTCTAGTAGATGAAAAATTATCATGATTGTAATCATCGTTTCACACCATCTACATATGACCCTTCTACACATTATATGATTGAATTTATGGCAGGTCATCCCTTCTATCTAGACCACGATTGATTGTGACATTAGGTGAATAAAGGAAATTTGATATAAGGAAATGATCAGTATAAGTTTGTCCTCCTCCACGCACTCCATATCTAATGATTGCCTATTTTTCTCTTCCAACATTTTATTTTGGAAATTCATTTTGGTAGTTAATTCTACTATTTAGTCACAACACACTTGGAAGTCAAAGAAATTGTTAGATACACTACTAAACTCAATTAACATTGTTTGTTATTGGACTTTACAATAACAAACAACTTAGAGTTCATTAATGTAGTAGTGTATAATATGATAATTATATGTATAGTGGTGTGGCTATCGATAAAATTAGTTGCTAATGAATTTCGAGAATAGAAAGTTGGAAGTGGAAAATTGAGAAATCATAGCTATGGGGCGGATGGAGGAGGACAAGCTAGAAACTATCTTTTGCTTATAAATTGTATTTTATTCACCTGTTGTCACAATCCATTCATGGGATAGGTAGAGAGGATGACATTTCAAAAATTTATGCATATAATATGTAGAAGGAGTCATGTATGAGATGGTGTGAAGTGATGATGATGGACATGGTAAATTTTCATGTGCCAAGTCATTTTTAGATGATGATGACAAACCAATATTAGCCATTTTAAGGTTATAATCATTAACAAGAAATATGGGTAAGGAAATTCAAAGTGCCAAATTCTAAGGAAAAAGCCATATTTGCTTCTCAAAAACTTTATTTGATATATTCTTTAAAAACCAAGTACAAATTTTAGTAATCCTAGAATCATGCTTTACATAAGGTAAAAGTGGGGAACTCATGACGTGTACTATAGATAAAAAAAACATTTACACTTACCAAAAAATATATGATAAAAATTGACAAACTACATACCCTTAAGCTCAAGGGGATATAATCATTCTTGCCTTCCATATATATAATGAAAATGATTGTTCTAAGTCTCATGTTGCTTCTCATGTTATTTTATAAACCTTGGTTGGAAAGAAAAATAGGAGGGCTGAAATGTAAGAAATATAGAACATATTGGATTTAACATCCCCAAATTGGATTTTACTCCGAGGTATTGATTTTTTGAAATCTATTTTGTGAATGTTGACCAATAGATATACATCATGGAGGATGAAAGACGAAGATCAACCGAATCCCATATGGAGTCTCGGGGATCGGAGGATGTTCAGGGTATTTAAATATAATCTTAAATCTACATACATGTGTGTACATATGGAATTGTTTTTTTTACTAACTTTGTGAGTGAAATTAGTTGTTAACAAGTTTCATATTTTAATTTTTAGGAGGCAAGAGGAGAAGGCTTTCTACTCCATCAATGGAGTGTGGCCAAGGTTCAACCGGTCGAGGTAACATGGTGCCGGAAGGGGGTGATATTTATTCCCCCGAAGGCCAGCAATCAATGGCTGCTGGTTCTCAACAGGGTCGTTGTGGGTCTGGTTCTCAGCAGCATCATTCTGGGGCTGGTTCTCAGCAGGGTCGATGTGGGTCTGGTTCTCAGCGGCATCATTCTGGGGCTGGTTCTCAGCAGGGTCATGTTGGAGATGATGTTAACCAACAACATCAAGGTTGCCATCAATTTAAATATTTTTTCATTAAATTTTTGCAACTTTTTTTACACATGTTTTTTCTAATATATGAAATTATATATATATTGATGCAGAGGCTCAAAATGTTCGAGCCAGTGGTCAAAAAAGACGCAGGGCAGCGTGCTACATTGAAGAAGAAGGCTGTCAACCTAGCACAACTTATCCGGCTGAGATTACTGATATACCATGGGAAAGGAACATGGCGGAATGCACCTTACAAAGGTGTCAAAGCCTTTATGCAAAATTGCAGACAGATCTCCAGGATTTGACTCTACCTGCTGAGAGTAGACAAAGCCTACAGATAGTTGCACATTCATTGAATGAAATGGTAAAAGTGTACAAAGATTTGGGGCCAACCACTGATTCGTTTGTAGAAGTGATGAGACATAGAAGAGAAGCAGTGATAGGTCCCGATAAATGGCAGGACATAAAAAAACAAGTTTCAAGACAGGACGCTAAGTCAATGTTTAATTTTAAGGAAGGGCCAAAAAGAAAGATGTTGAAGGTGCAGTATTTCAAGCACCCATACATAGCAAAATATTTGTATAGTCGACATCTTGCGGCCTTTGGAAGGCTTCCATGGAACGATGAGGTTCCTCTTTATTTTGCACAAATGTTTTATGCAGAATTTTTTTAAGGGTATGAAACCCGACTACAATGATCTTCCTTCAGAATTTTTTGGCCTGGGGAGAGGTCGATTATGTCAACGTAAGGGCGCAAAGCGAGATGTGGAGTTGCCTCACCCTGAGCCGCCATTGGTGAGTCGACCGTCTCGAGTCGAAACCTTGCGATCAGAGATGGATGCGACTTCTCAAATAAGTCGTGAAGCAACAGATGTTATGATTGAAAATGTTCATAGCGGATTGAGTGGAGTCGATCTTGGCTTAAATCGACAAAGAGCACGTCAATATGCACGTGCCAATTTTGTTTATCATACATATGAGGAGATTTACAACATGAATGTTGAAGATCTCCGAACATACGCAATAAATTGTCGCAATGGTCTGCAAGACCTAATTTTTCGTGAGGAAGAGGGCACCGGAACGGTATGTGTTAGTGACCTTAGGATTTGAAATTATATTTACATATAAATGTGTACAATTTGGAATAAATACATGTGTATGTACACATGTATACATTTATTTGTATGTGTACATTAATCTAACAAAAATGTATGATTATATTTTAAAACACCATTTGCAGTTCTCAGGCATGATGCATGATGAAAATGTTAATATTACGTTCGGGACCTCTGGCTCAAACGATGCAGCTGGGTCTGGCCATCATGATATGTTGGCACATGTATGTTAGTGTTTTTTAAGTGACTCTAAAATAAATAATTGTTGCCACACATGTACATGTATGTATATATATAATTCGATAAAATGTTTTAACAGGTACCGATTCCGTCTGATGTTTTTGGGATCCCCGTACCTTCTTCTTCTTTAGGAGATATACCTTCTACTTCATTGGGAGATGACCAAGTATGGACAATTTTTCACAAGTTCAAAATTTATGTTACCTCAAAAAGTTCCATAAAAAATTGAGATATAGAGAGAGAGATCTATAGTTTGAGTTATTTAAAATTTTTTGAATTTAGGTTTGTATAGAAGATTTTTTTAATCCGAGGACTTTAGCGACGGAGATAGGGACATCCACAACATTTGAAGAAGTTGTCTTTAGTTCTTTTTTTTAATATTATTGTTCAAATAAGTTTATATATATGTACACACACGTGCATTTTCATTTGAAAGTTTTTAATTTATATAAATTATTTATGTATATATATATATATATATATAAATTTATATTTAACCGTACATGTATATTGTACAGGTTACCACTACAGATGTTTCTATGGCAGATACTCTTCATCAAATGGAGAGGCAACCTTACGAGGTATTGCGCGATTTTTTTGTTATATTTTGTTTTTTACATGAAGTTCTAGATATATATATTCTCGTTAATTTTTAAAACTTCAAATTTTAATGTTCAAGTACATGTACATTGTGTATGTAGGTTTTCCCTTTACAAGGTAGCGAGCCAATCGGGACCCAGAGGCTAGATCTTCCATTTGGCGGACAAGACATACAGTAGATTTGATTTTATTTCAAAATTTAGATGGTTTTAAAATTTGTTAAACTTGATACAGTTTGATACTTGAGTGAGATTTACAATTTTTGGACATATTTTATTACAATATGTTTTTTGGACATATTTTTTGACATATATGTTAAATGTTTTTGTTGGATAGTTGAATTATAATTGGCATGGCATGTGATATTTAATGTTTTAAATGTTTTTGTTAGATAGTTGAATTATAATTGGCATGGCATGTGATATTTAATGTTAAATTTTTTTGTTAGATAGTTGAATTATAATTGGCATGGCATTTGAAGTTTTTAAAACTACATGAATGATGGAATGTGAACCTACATTTGCACATGTGGTAAATTGAAATGTTACTTGTAACAAGACAATCTCCATTGATTTCATTACATTATATATGTTGATTTCTGATTTGATATAATTGCATACATATGATGGTACATTACTTGTAAAGTCATTGGATTTCATTACATTATATATGTTGATTTCTGATTTGATATAATTGCATACATATGATGGTACATTACTTGTAAAGTCATTGGATTAATAACTTGTTCATTGATTTCAGTCTTCTTTGGATGGTTTTAGTACTTTTGGCATGTGAATGTGAAGTAATGTTGTCATTGAATTACATTTGACATTTGATATTTAATGTTAAATATTTTTGTTGGATAGTTGAATTATACTTGGCATGGCATGTGATATTTATTGTTAAATGTTTTAGTTGGATAGTTGAATTATAATTCTAATGGTATCTGAAGTTTTTAAAACTACATGAATGATAGAATGTGAACCTACATTTGCATGTGGTAAATTGAAATGTTACTTGTAACAAAACAATCTGCATTGATTTCATTATGTAGTATATGTTGATTTCTGATTTGATATAATTGCATGTATGATGGTACATTACTTGTAAAGTCATTGGATTAATAGTGTTCATTGATTTCAGTGTAAGCGCAAAAGATTATTGACAATGTAGAATGATTTTTGTGTTATAATAACTAAACCTAATAATATTGGAGAGCAAGAGAGACTTGAGGTATGGTGTTTACTACAAGAGTTTGAGCTAAATATTTAAATGGTTTATCTATCTTTCATAAAATAGTTGAAGATTGATCACAAGAATTAAGAGTTCATGTCTCGGTCCATCATTGGTATGGTCCATCATAGAATGATCATCCATGTCAATGACTCTTAAGTCTATCTTTCCAAACCATGACCCTACTCTCACATGTGTGCTTTTCATGACACCAGTCGTGCTACTTTTATCCTTGAGTTGACTACCTTGAAAGCACTCAACTCTTTCTCGATGCTAGCCTTCCTCTTTCTAAGAGATGAAGCCGCCTTTCGACTTAGGAAGCTATGGGTAGCCCCCGTGTCTATCAAAGCAGAGAACTTTTTCCCATGTACGGTTGTAGACATGAATCTCAAGTCCAAGGAACTTTCATCATCATTCCTCCTTGTCTTGTGCCTTACTTTCGCAATCTTCTTCAACATTTCCTCTTCCAATATGTTTTTCGAACTAGCCCTTGGCTTAACAGTGATTTTCACATATCTCTTCTCATGAAGCTCCATATAACAATTTGATCCTGGGCTTGCTTGAATTGGTTCAAGCTCTTTCTTTTTCGAATTCTATCTAATTGCTCCAATACGACATATATTGACTCCTTCCAAACGAAGTGCACAAATCCTCTTAGTGTGGTAGTCTTCTTTTCCAAGTGTGCCAACACATGCATTTTCTTTCTTCAAACCAATAGGTTTCGGATCAAGAAAGTCCCTCTTGATCTTATCTTCCATGTTCTTGACTTTACCCCGCAACGTGGTGCTTATTTCCTTCAAGTGAGCCCTTTCCATAAAGAGTTCCTGAAGTCTTTGTTCACCTTGTCGTATCTCCATGTCAAGCTTTTCAATTTAAGCAGTTTGTCTAGAAAGTCCATCCTTGGAATTTCTTGCGTGAAAAACCAAGTAGGTTGAACCAACGTTGGTCTAGTGCATTGGAATTCATTAAAGAATCGGTCATTGGCGCTGCTTCAAGCTAGGAGTGAGCATCGTCACCAACCTACATTGAATATTTTACACTCCCTATGGTGAATGATACTTTAAATTGATTGACAGTCTAAGACTTTTGAATTTTTCCGAATGCCAAATGATCTTACAAAGTGAGTATTTATAATATTCTAGTAGGTCATTCGGCGACAACTTTTACCAAAAACTTGAAACGACTTTGGCGTGTGATATTTAATTTGTTAAATGTTTTTGTTGCATTGTTGAATTATAATTGGCATGGCTTAACAATGCTTTTCACATATCTCTTCTCATGAAGCTCCATAGAACAATTCGATCCTGGGTCTGCTTGAATTGGTTCAAGCTCTTTCCTTTTCGAATTCTGTCTAATCGCTCCAATACGACATATATTGACTCCTTCAAAACGAAGTGCACCAATCCTCTTAGTGTGGTCGTCTTAGTGTGGCGTGTGATATTTAATTTGTTAAATGTTTTTGTTGGATTGTTGAATTATAATTGGCATGTGGCATGTGAAGTTTTTAAAACTCCAGTTTTGGATGGTTTCAATCTACATTTTGCATGTGATATTTAATGAAATTTAAATGTTAAATGTTTTAATGATGCACAATATATAATCGAAAGGGTTTTAAGACTTAAAGTTTTGGATGGTTTCAATTTACAACTTAAAGTTTTGGATGGTTTCAATTTACAACTTAAAGTTTTGGATGGTTTCAACCTACATTTGCACATATGGTAAATTGAAATTATGTTACTTGCAACAAGACAATCCCCATTGATTTCATTGTATATGTTGATTTCTAATTTGATATAATTGCACATGTATGATGGTACATTACTTGTAAAGACATTGGATTAATAGTGTTCATTGATTTTACTTTAAGCGCAAAAAATTATTGATAATGTCTAGAAAGATTTTTGTGTTATAATAATTAAACCTAATAATATTGGAGAGCAAGAGAGATGAGGTATGGTGTTTACTACAAGAGTTCGAGCGGGGCATTCAGTGACAACTTTTACTAGAAACTTGAAACAAATAGAATCTATCTTTGGCTAGGACATCATGTAAGATGCTCGACATAAACAGTAAAATTGTACTTAAAAGCCGAGATTCGGGCAAGTGGGGACAACCACTCGTTATCTCGTCCCTTGGAGGCTAGGCCATATGGGGACCGAATCTGACTTTACAAAATAAAGTGAAATAGTTTGTACCATATGGTCGGAGAACATATACAAAAACAATTAATATACAAGAACAATTAATTTTATTCTAGAATATATATATCCAATACATATTTAACATTTTTAATCAATGCACATGTATAGAAAAACTATTTTCAGTGGAAACTAGAGCACGTGCTTGTACCCAAACAATTTGTAACATTTGCAAACCACAAATAACATAAGCAGTTCAATTTTTAGTTGAGTACCGAAAGGTTTAAAAGATAATAAATTGTTGTCCTGACACTTCACTCAAAAAAATTCTAATGGAATTCCATCCTCAATAATCCGTTCATGATCGGATTTTGACATTTTCCATTTCTTAGTTTTTGATTTTTTCTTTGATTGAACTTCTATCAACTTTATGCGTGCTGCACACACCAAGTGACTATATTGACAACTTATGGAATCAGGTTCATAGTCTTCGAAGTAAACAAAGTCTCCACTTCGACGAGTTTGTTTGAAAAAATAACCTTTCAGTATAATAGACCCTTTGTCATACTGAAATCCGTGATCATTATAGTCTTGTAATAATTTCATTTCTTGTTCAGTGCAACGCATCAAATAATACTTCACATTTTCATCGTTGTCAATAGGTGCAATTACAGCAAAAACATCTCCTGCACAATAAAATAAATTTAACATTTAATTATGCATATTTAAATTTAAATTTGTAAATCTTTAAATCATTAAAAAGTAATTCAATTGTTACCTTCTCTAACAAGATCAGAAACTCGATCACCATCAGATGATATTGTAGTTTCCTCTGATTCCATTTCTTCAATCATTGCAACAGACATTTTTCCCTTTGTATTTAGCTCTGTATGTTTCCAATCGTTCACATACATTTTGTTTTCACAGATGTCATTGGATTTTGTGTTGTCTATGCAAACATCACAAAAACAAGAATACTTTCTTTTATCCAATGCAAACACATTTGTGGACAATTTTGTTTGAATTGAATGCAATTTTCGAGTCCCTTTTATTGTTCCAACTTCATTTCCAATTGATCTATTTACGTCTCCGATTCCAATATGCCAGAAAAACCTTTATATGGAAAATTAGAAAAAAAATTTGTAAATATGATATCAAAATACAATTAAAAATAATCAAATTGCATGATAAATGTACAATGTTTAAAATTAGATTACCAATATAAATTAAATTGAATGTACCTTTGCACTTCTCGTGATGGGTTAATCTCATGGCTTAGAGCATTTTTGCACCATTGAACAACTTCTTCAGCGTTTGCAAGTCGGCGTGCAAAGTGGTTCATTTGATATCTTCGAAGTACTCGTTTTATGCATGCTCCCGCACCGTCATGTTCTCCTTTTCCATGGCCAGTCTCAAAGAAATTCCAACAATGTTTAATGGAGGTTTTCTTATGAAGACGACACAACCAAAAAAATGATCGTGTAGATTTGAATTGACCTGCGCATCCGTCTGACCATATCCAATGTTCATTGAATGTTATTCCATGATTTTTCAATGAATCATAAATTTTTCCAAAACAATGTTGTACAAAACATGTATCATGCGTACGATCGTCACTGATATAAAAATGATATTCTTTAATGATATGTCGATTTTCACTCGTGCTTTCTATATGATCGACATTTTGTTCAGCATGTCTATATAGAATATGAACGAGCATGGAGACTTGGTCAGAGTGATAGTATTCACTCCGAATTTCTTTTTGTGGAGCAAATGTGTAGTTTTCTGCAAAATCAATCACTGACAAAATGGTTCCTGGTGGAAAAACTTCACGAGATTTTTTGAATTGCAAGTCTTTCCATCGAGCTCTATGGGAATGCATGGTGTATTTGTAAATTTCTGCTTCAAACTTTCTCAAAAAGTCTATTAGAAAATTTTCGTCTTCTCGTAATTCGATTCTTTTAACACTATCTGCACCTTGAATCGATGTACTGATATATTCATATCTCTTCCATTTCACTTTCATGTTGGACAATGATTGATCATTTATATCAATACGACATTTGTTTTGAAATTTAGTCAAATTTCCACAATCATCGCATTTTTTACCACCAACACATTTCTTTTTGTAAAATAGTTCATCGCTTTCTCTTTCACATAGAATTTGAGATATGAATTCACGGATAATGGAAGGAGGAGGTGAATCATTCCATAATGTTCTACCGAAATCAAGGAATGTGTCATAATATAACTCAAATTCCACATGATAACGGCAACAACAAGTGTCGCGTACGGTGATAGGTTTTACATACCATGGTTTTTGTTGAACAAAAGCACCGAGTGAAACTTGAATTTGACGATTCTCTTCTTTGAACTTGTTGAATAACTCTATTTGAGTGGTTTCCAAGAGATGTTTTTCATGTTCTTCGTATTGATTTCATGCTATTCTTCTTCGCATCACATGTCTTGCAGTCGGTGAAACACGTGAATTGTTCTTCCAATATTCATATATTATTTTTTAACATCTTCTCCAAGTCTATCTTTGTATGGTTGCCTACAAATAGCTCTCCAACAAGCGAGTTCATCATTTACGTCTATTTGCAGTCGAAATTTTCGATGTTTGTGCAGAGTTTTTCGCGAGGTTCCCATTGCTCGTGCCATAGATGTTAGATTCAAACGATTCTCTTGAGTACTTGGTGAAACCATTGCCATTTTTATTCCTCTACGTATATTTGAAACATTTTTATCTCTAGATCTCTTAATTGACTCTATAGCACCACTAATATTTTTTATCACCTCTTCTTTCATTTTTTTATCTTTGGTTGATTTTCGAATACCCAATAGTGTCGTCGCTTCTTTTAATTTCCTTGATGATAAGAGACATTTCAACATTTGAGCTTGAACTGTCACCTCAGTTTTGAAAAACATTTCCAAAATTTTCTCGACACGATATCGTATAAAATAGTCAAGTTTTTTATCTCCATATGTGCGAGTGTCGACATTTTCTAACATCTCATTATCGATAGTGATTTCATCTATACATATTCGAAAAAATAGTACATATTCAATAAATAACTAAATTAATAAATATGTCAATAAATATTAGGAAAATTTTAAATATATCAATAGATCATAATATCTACATTTACATACCCGATTCAATTTCGGCTTGAGGTTGATTTTCTTCTTCAATATTTTGAGGAGTATCTCTGTCTGTTTACATTAAACAAAATATTTTTCAAACTAGTTCATCAAATAAAAATTAAGCTTCACATTCTACATTGGGAAAACTTTAAAATATATCAATAGATCATAATATTTACATTTACATACCTGCTTCAATTTCTGCTTGAGGTTGATTTTCTTCTTCAATATTTTGAGGAATATCTCTGTCTGTTTACATCAAAAAAAATATTTTTCAAACTAGTTTATCAAATAAAAATTAAGCGTTACATTTTACATTAGGAAAATTTTAAATATATATCAATAGAGCATGTAATATTTACATTTACATACCTGCTTCAATTTCTGCTTGAGGTTGATTTTCCTCTTCATTATTTGAGAGAGCTTCTAACTTTCTTTTGCGATATTGTCTCGTCTCTTCTCTACGTTCCTCGGGCTTTCTTTTTCGATCATATTTTCTCACACAAGTTCTTTGATTTCCCATGATAATAGGGTATGAGGTTCAAAAAATTTCCTTTAAAAAATTAGACAATAACTCAATTACAAACAATATCACAAAAGATTTAATTTTAAAAAATCTTTTCTAAAAAATACGTAATCCAATCCAAAACACGTACATATCTCTAAGAAAAATCACACCGCCTCCAAGAAATGTCTTCCAAACAAATTCTTTAAATCTTAAAATGTAAAGAAAAATTTTTGAACAAAAAAGCTCAAAAGATTTATTTCAACACAAAACACGTACATACCTCAAAGAAAAATCACGTCGCCTCCAAAAATGTCTTCCAAAAAAGTTTTTTAAATTCAAACTTTGAACCTCCAAGAAAAATCACGACGCCTCCAGAAAATGTCTTCCAAAAAATTTTTTTGACCCCAAACTTTGAAGAAATTTTTTTGAATTCAAACCAAGTTGTAAGATGAAATGAAGTGCGAAATGTGCGAAAATTGTGAATCATTTCGCGGCAATTTATATTGACCGCGAAATATGTGTTTTGTAGGGGGCTCCACAAAAAATTCCGGCCGACGGAAAATTACACAATAGTTCGGCCGAACTTTTGATAATAAGTTCGGCCGACCTATTAAGCCGTTAGTTTTAGTGGCCCGTAAGCGGAAAACATAGTTCGGCCGAACTGTCGCTAATAGTTCGGCCGAACTATTGCGTCACTGATTACGCAGAGCCAAGCTCTGAAAACGGTTCTGCAACTTTGGACTGATTAAACTCCATGAAAACTTGTTAATTAACTGTCGGAACCAAGATAAGCATTTTCAGAATTGAATCTACTTTCAGGAAATATAAATTTTATGGAATTTCGTAAACGTTTATTAATTTTAATTATTTTTCTAATAAAATGAGTGCAAACAATTTTTGAGGGTCATCGTGATTCAATGAAATCAAAATTTTGTATCTCCCAAAATACATTGTAAAAAAAATTTAAAAAATTATGGGGCATTACATTGGTCCGTTGACTGTAATGGGTAGCTTTTAGATTTTTAGTTTATAACGTGTATGTTAAGAAATTTGTTGCCACACGAAACATATAAAAAATACGCAGTTTTTCGTATTAGACCAGTTCAAAAAATTCTAGTAATTATGATATGCATCCATTGGCTTTGTAAATATGATGAAACCAAAGTAGACTCTGTCTAGATTGTTGTAACACATTTTGTTTCTTCAAAAACAAGAATTTTCAATGAATACAACGTTGCCACATAACATGACTACTTATGAATTCTTTGATTGTTAAGAAACACACACTCAAAGAAACGCTAAGTTGACATATCAAATCCGCATAAAAAAATTTCAAAAAATAAGTAATAGAAAGCTAACAAAAATTCTCACAACTTTTATTTTTACCGCAAAATGAAATTCTACACGGAAAAATTGTTATAGTTTGCAGAAAGTTGAAGAACCCAAAAAAATGAAAATTTCGTGGTCTCCCTTTTCAGTCTCATGGTTTCAATGAACTGCAGATGATACCTCTTTTTGAGAGGTAACCTTCTTTTCTCACACTGTTCAATCCATTCTTGTTTAACAATAAATTCAGTTTATGGGCCTATGACAGGCTCAGGAGGCGGCAGAATGCTGCCAGAATTCTTAGCGGATTCTCTCGTTAAGCCTTTCTGGCTGGGCTCCCTATCTTTAGGGGCTTATTTCTCTATAGTCCCTTCGGGGACTCTTGCCGTCTGGTCGAAATTTTCAATGAACACTCTGTGTTCCGGTGTCTCCACAGGAATTCTATCTTCTTCGCAAGCCTCTAAGTGCTCCAACAAAGGTTCGGCAGTGACTTAGCCAATCTTAGCCATGTCAAAAAATTTAAGAACTGGTGGGACATCTAATTCCTCTGTTAATCGTTTGGGTGAGCGGAATCCCCTCGCCCCTCTAGGCATCATGGACTGGAATGGAGGGTGGGCGACAGACTCATCATCCTAATTTCCGGCTTGAACTGGAACTTCGTGCATTATTACCTCAACCAGGGTCATGCTGTTTCTTATGGAGCAACATTGATTCTGTAGCTTGTTTCCCTTCTGTCCTCTCGCTCTTTGTTCACTATTTTTTCTTCTAGGGCCGATACTGGTTCTTGTGGAATAGTATCTACATCTTGGTTTATTCCTTCTCTACCTTCATGTTCTTCATGAATTGCCTCTTTTTCCATAGTCGGTACCAGTTCTTGAGGGACAACGTCGATTTTGCAGGCTGACTCCTCCTGTTCTAGCCGAATTGGGGGTGGTTCTTGTGTAGCACCCCCACTTGTATCAATATCCATATTTTATTGGGCAGGTGATGCTGTTTCTTGCAAAAAAACATCACTTGCCATTCCTCTATTTGCAGTTTCACTCCCTTGTTCTTCATTGACAAAATTCGACGACTGTATGATAGTCCCAACTTCCTGCACGATGTCCATAATCTCTTCATCTGTGGGCTCTTCAAGTGAGGCTGGTTCTTGTGTGGCAGCCTCGGCTGTGTCACCAATGTAGGTTTTAACCCTGAACATAAATTATCTACACACGAATCTTATAACAAAAAATAAACAATAGCAAGAGCATAAAACATAAAACAAATAAACACAGAGATTTTCCCCTGGATCCCAAATCGGGATGACCAGCTTGATTTTTCATTATATTCCTTTTAGTGTTACAACACATATATATACATGCGAAGCATACATAAACCCCAATCCATTAACCACAGTTAGAACATACTTAGTATTTCCTTGGCCAAGATCTACAAAATGCAGCGTCAATAGATCATCAGTACCCCAAAACCATGTGCAAAATCATGCACAAAACATGAGTGTAGATGCCGCACACCAAAAAATTTCGCTCGGCGACTGCCGGACCCCGACGATGAAGTGCCTCCCCCACCAATGACCTCCACTGCTGCACCGGCACAATGTACAACGCGTAGGTCCTAGTCGTGGAAAGAATATAACACATGCCCAACATTCTCCCACTTGTTGTTTTCTTTCCACAGGGGGCCACAGGAGAGCTTAGTCATTGGGCCAATTCTTCAACACCCATTGTTTCTCTACACCAAGAGAAATTCTGAGTGCTCATAGACTTCATCAATACATCTGCAACATTCTTCAAAGTGTCCACCTTTACCAGCAACACCCTTTTAGCCTCAACCATATCTCTAACAAAGTGATATTGAACATCAATGTACTTTGTCTTTGAATGGTAAGCAGGGTTCTTAGCCAAGAAAATTGCACTTTGGCTATCACAGTCTATCCTTATAGCTTGTTGTACCAACCCCATACTTGAACACAATCTCTGCAACCAAACTGCTTCCTTTCTTGCATGAGTGGCTGCTATGTATTCTGTCTCTGTAGTTGAAAGAGCCACTACAGACTGTCTTTTACTCATCCAACTGACTGCGCCTCCAAATAGGCTAAACACATACCCACTTGTAGATCTTCTTTGGTCCAGATCTCCAGCCCAGTCTGCATCAACAAAACCATGAATATCCAACATTCTTTCCAATCCTGGTCTTCCCTGGTAGCACAAGCCATAATCACTAGTGCCACGTAAATATCTGAAAACCCGCTTCAATGCTGTCCAATGCTCCTTCCCTGGGTTTGACATAAACCTGCTCAATACTCCCACTGCATGTGCAATGTCTGGTCTAGTACAAACCATTGCATACATCAGGCTACCCACTGCACTTGCATATGGAACACGAGACATATACTCCTCTTCTTCTTGTGTCTTGGGACACTGTTCAGCAGACAGCTTTACACCTACAGGAATAGGAACATTCACCGGTTTACTATCCTGCATATTGAACCTCTGCAATATAGTCTCGACATACTTCCTCTGGTTTAACCAGAGCTTCCTTTTTGCTCAATCTCTCTTAATTTCCATGCCTAAAATATAGTTTGCAGCACCAAGATCCTTCATGTCGAATTTGGAGAATAGTTGGGTCTTCAAATCTTGGATAATTTCTTTGTCATTTTCAATCAACAACATATCATCCACATACAAGACCAAATAAATAACACGGTCACCAATTAATTTAAAATAAACACAGTGATCCTCCTTGCTTCTGGTGAAGCCAAGTCCCCGTATATAGGTATCAAATTTCTTATACCACATCCTTGGTGACTGTTTTAACCCATACAGAGACTTCTTCAACCTGCATACCAGTTCTTTCTTACCCTTCACCATAAAGCCTTCAGGTTGCTTCATGTATATCTCCTCTTCTAGATCCCCATGAATAAATGTTGTCTTCACATCCATCTGTTCTATCTCAAAATCAAATGCAACAGCAACAGATAAAAGTAATCTAATAGAAGTAACTTTGGCAACAGGAGAAAAAAATATCACCAAAATCAATTCCCGGCACCTGGGAATAACCTTTCGCTACCAACCGAGCTTTGTATTTCTCCACCTTGCCTTCTACATTCATCTTCTTCTTAAACACCCATTTGCTCCCAATGGGCTTCCTTCCAGCCGGCAACTCCACCAGATCCCATGCATCATTTTTGTGCAAGGATGCCATTTCATCAACCATAGCCTCCTTCCAGAGTTTTCCATCCTCTGAATCTACTGCCTCCCTGACAGTTCTGGGTTCATCATCAGTTATAGTTAAGGCAAAACCTGAACAGAAAGCAGATGGACTATACCTTTCTGGTTGCCTTCTTTCCCGAACTGATCTTCTCAAAGCTGGAGTTTGTGGCTCTTCTTCTTCTGAGTCTTCTTCTGTTGTAGAGTCTGATTCATCCTCCTTTAGCTCAAACTCTATCTTCTTAGGTTCCTTTGGTAGGACTTCATGTTTAACAACATCTTTCACTTCTCTAAACACCACATCTCTGTTGTACACAACCTTCCTTGTTTCTGGGTTCCAAAGCTTGTAACCCTTTAAACCATCCTTATGCCCAATAAAGATGCACCTTTCAGATTTATTATCCAACTTGGTCCTTTTCTCCTTTGGAACATGTACATATGCATCACATCCAAATACCCTTAGATGTGAAAGAGAGGGTTTCTTACCAGTCCATACCTCATGTGGAGTCTTATCCTCCAACACTAATGAAGGTGATCTGTTAACCAGATAGCATGCGGTCTCCACTGCCTCTGCCCAGAAATTCAGATCCCTATTTTACTACCACTATGCATGCTTCTTTCACTTTTCCCTTGATTGTCTTGTTCATTCTTTGTAAATCCATTTTTTGCTGAGAGTGTATGTCAGGAGGTAGTCTTAAACAATGTATCTTACCTTCTTAGACTCTTCAAAGTCCTTCTTGCAGAACTCCCCACCATTATCTGTCCTCAATGCCTTTATCTTCTTCTCTTTCTGGTTTTCCACCAAAGCCTTAAATTCTCTAAATATGTCAAAAGCTTCAAATTTCTTCCTCAAGAAATATATCCATGTATTCCTTGAGAAGTCATCTATAAATGAAACATAGTACACAGACTTTCCCAGTGATGGAACTGACATAGGTCCAAACACATCACTGTGCACAAGTTCTAATATCTTGTTCGCCCTCTTAGCACTAGAAGGAAAACTCAACCGATTCTGCTTCCCATATACACAATGTTCACAGAAATTTAAATTCAGAGAGAAATTAGTCATACCTTCTACCATACCATTTTTATGCAGTATCTGAAGGCCCTTCTCTCCAATATGTCCAAGCCTTTGATGCCATAACATGGTCTTTTCTCCAAAGACAGCTAGGCTTTCCGCTTCACTTTCAGGAACCACATAACTGTTACACCCATCAATAACAGTGCTACCTTGTAGCTTGTACAGAGTTCTAGTCCGAACTCCCTGCATTAATACCAGTGCTCCCCAAACCATCTTGCAGGCATCTTTCTCGAACACTGTTTTTACACTTGCATCGTCCATCTTGCTATCAGATTTCTGGCCAATGCAGGAATATGTAGAACACCAGGAAGTGTTCTAATCCTTCCACCTTGCAGCTTCAGATTGACCTTTCCACGTTCGACGATTATGGCCTTCCTATCATCCCCTAGGAAGACATCACCATCATATTTCTCATAACCCTGAACAAAAATTATCTACAAACAAATCTTATAACAGAAAATAAACAATAGCAAGAGCATAAAACATAAAACAGATAAACACAGAGATTTTCCCCTGGATCCCAAATCGGGACGACTAGCTTGATTTTTCATTATATTCCTTTTAGTGTTACAACACATATATGTACATGCCGAAGCATACATAAACCCCAATCCATTAACCCTGGATTAGAACATAACCGTAGTTCCCTTGACCAGATCTACAAAATACCAGGGGCTAAAAACCATCGTACCCCAAAACCATGTGCAAACTCATGCACAAAACATGGGTGGGTCCGCACACCAATTTTTTTTTTGCTGGGGCGCTGCCCTGGACCCCAACAGTGGGGGCTGCCTCCCCCCTTGTGACCCCCCTGCTGCGCCCGGCGCAACGTACAACGCGTGGGGCTAGTTGTGGAAAGAATATAACAAATGCCCAACAACCAATTACCTTCTCCATTCTTATTTCTTTAGGTTCCTCCTGATCGACCGTCATTTCCACTTCTTCAGGTTCCTCCTGATCAACTTCCATTTCCATTTCCTTAGGTTCCTCTTGATCAATTCCTTCCGAATCTTCTGCTTCTGCCAAACCAGTCGGAGAGACTGGTTCCTCTTCTCTAGCAACAATAATGGATGCTACCTCTTCTTCTGAGGACCGACAGAGTTCTGCCCTGGAGGCCTGAAGCCTGCTTATTGCATGCACGACCAATAATCACACCAATCCGTGGTTGGAAAGCACTACCAGCATTCGGCACGAACACCGAGCAGCCTGTGCCATGTGCTACAGCTATTTCAATAGGAAGAATGGCATGTTTAAGGCATGCACTTGAGCCTATGGAAATCGAAGGTGCGTTAGAATTTTAAAATGGTACTTAAACAGAGTTTTGGCTCGACCTTTTCAAGCTATGTATTTTATTACGAAACCTGCAACTTCGTTCCAAGGATACGACACAATCCTGCGCTCATATCCTCTGCCCATTTGAATAACAGTTTCCCCTACCTACAAGAAAAATTCAGGAAATTCCGGGAGAGAAAATCTCCGTGTAAACCATTGCCGCCCTTGCTGTCTCAGCCCACTAACCTTTGCAATTACCTCTTCTATGATAGGAAATTCTAGACCTCTGACCCGCGAGTAGTTCTCCCCTAAATTGAGTGTGAAATCCATTGTGATTCCTCCATCAAACCCCTGCAATCTGTAAAAGTAGGTATCCCACCCTACATTGACAAATATTTGCCATACCTATGGATTGCTGCGTACTGAAGCTGTGTTTTCAGGTTCATGCTGCACAGCCAGCCCATCCATACTATGGATAATTGTAGCAGCACTTCCTATAACAACAGACCGTTGGGCGAGGTGGTGGATACCAAATTCGGAGAAACAACATGGTGAAAATGAAAGGTGATAACGGTAAATACGGATAGTAATTCTCGAAAACCGAGAAAAATCATAAAAGAATATGGTAAGTGTGATGAATAAAAGTAATAACTATTTCGTATGGAGTGGAAAATACATATTACAGATCCCAATACGTATTAAATGATTAAATCAAATGTTGATGGGGATCATAAGGTGTACCTACACACGGACTGTCATAATGATTTATGAGGTAATTATTACGCCGTCCTTGACTATGATGGCACCCCCCCAACTTAAATTTTTGCCGTCTGCGGCATTACAATATTCACATGGGATATTTAATTAAATTGGTAAAAGTCACGTGGAGGTGTACCTGATGACCTACCTGGATGATGTGACAGTTGGTAGGATGACGGGGCAGTAATGATGCAGATGGAGTAATAGCAGTACGAGTAGCAGCATCTGGAGTAACATAATCTGGTGTAACAACATCTGGAGTAACAACATCGAGTAGCAGAATTGGAGTAACAAAAGTGTGAGTAACAACATCCGGAGTAACAACAATGCGAGTAACAACATTCATAGTAACATCAGTATGAGTAACATCATCCGGTGTAGCAGCGTCTAGAGTAACAACATCGAGTGGAAGCATCAAAGTAACAAAAGTACGAGTAAAAACATCTGGTGTAGCAACATCTGGAGTAATAGTAGTGCGAGTAGCAGCATCAGAGTAACAACAGTAGGAGTAACAGCGTTCGGTGTAGCAACATCTGGAGTAACAGTAGTGCGAGTAGCAGCATCAGAGTAACAACAGTATGAGTAACAACGTCCGGTGTAGCAACATCTGGAGTAACAACATCGAGTAGCAACATTCGGTGTAACAACATCACGAGTAGCAGCACCCGAGTAACAACACCATGAGTAGTAGCAACCAAGTAACAACAACATGAGTAGCAACAACTGAGTAATCAGCACCATGAGTAGCAGCAGCTGAGTAACAACATTATGAGTAGCAGCAACCCAGTAACAACATCATGAGTAGCAACAATTGAGTAACGACATCACGAGCAGCAGCAACCAAGTAACATCACTATGAGTAGCAACAACTGAGTAGCAGCAACTGAGTAACAACACCATGAGTAGTAGCAACTGACACTTTGGAAAAATTTCTTTGATTTTTACTCCTTAGTAGTAACTCTTGCAAAAATACAACAAGATAAAACATAGTTCTTTATTATTTTTTATTATTATATATATATTTTATTATAACAAGGGTGCAAAGGAAGAGTTCTCTACGCTGATGACCTTCAAACTAGATTTCTCAGAGAGGTGTTTGATAAAGGCATCCTTAGAGGTCGGTCGGTGGTACAATCTCAGGCGATGTCCATTGACTATAAATGAAGCACATGTATCATCAATTGTGACTAGCCTGACTATTCCATTATCAAATACAACGTCCACCTCGTAAGGTCCCATCCAAAGAGTGCAAAGATTTCCTTTAAAATCCTTAAAGTGGGAGTCATAAAGTAGTGCCCAATCTCCAATTTGAAACACCTTATTTTTAATAAACTTATCATGCCATTTAATTCTCTACTGTTGAATAGCAGTAGTTCTCTGGATAGCCATTGAACGAATTTCATATAGTTCATTGAGCTGGGCCAGTTGGTGTTTCCGGGCTTCTGACATATCCAAACCAACTTCAAGAGCTGTTCTGAGCATATTGATTTCAAATTCTATTGGAAACAATGGGGATTTCCCATAAACCAGCTTGAATGGTGAAAACTCGGTTGTATTTCGCCATGTTGTTCTGTACGCCCAGAGAGGTTTAGGCAGCTTCTGAGCCCAATCCCGACGATGGTAAGCCAAAGTTTTTGTCAAAATGTTTTCCAATGTCTTGTTTGTGCTTTCCACTTGTCCATTCACCTGGGGGTGGTGTGGAGATGTCACTCTGTGCTTGACCCCATATTTTTGCATGAGCTTTGCTATAACGTGTAATGTGAATTATGCTCCTCCATCTAAAACAATCTCTCTTGGAGTACCGTAACGAGAAAAAATGTCTTCAAATAGAAAATCTGAGACCACCTGCTCTGTTTCTTTCGCAACAGCTTTGGCTTCCACCCACTTAGTCACGTAATCGGTACAGAACAAGATGTGGAATTTTTGCTGGGAGGGTTGGTTAAAGGGTCCAACGAAGTCAATAGCCCATTTCTAAAAAGGCTTGAGGACTACCTGTGCTTGCAAAGGCATTTCATCAGCTTGATCGGGCTGCCCCGTACGTTGGCAACTATCACACCTCCTAACGTAATTCTGTGCATCATGAAATATAGAAGGCCAGTAATATCCCATTTGTAGCACCTTATGGCCTATTCTTTTGTCTGAAAAATGCCCTCCACAAGGGCCATCATGAGAAACTTTCAATATCTCATAAATATCATCCTCAGACACACAACACCGGATCTGCTTATCCGCTCCTATGTGAAAAAGGTACCCTGCCATCCAAGAATATCGGGCACTGTGATGAATAATTTTCCACTGTTCCCTGTATGACAAATGAGGAGGCACTTTCCCTGTAGCAAGATAGTTAGCAATATATGCATACCATGGAGGTTTACTAGAAACTGCAAAAATATTCTCATCGGGAAAACTATCTTCTACAGGTGTGCATTCATCATTGTTATCCATTCTAGATAGGAAATCAGCTGCAACGTTATCTTTTCCTGGCTTGTCTACTATTGTAATATCAAATTCTTGAAGCAATAGTAACCATCTTGTAATACAACGAGGAGTAATAGGTTTATTCATCAAATACCTGATTGCTCCGTAATAAATATGGACAACAGTAGAAAACCCAGTGATGTAGTGTTGGAACTTATTGAGAGCATAAATGACAGCCAAGAATTCTTTTTCTGTCACCATGTAATTTAATTCAACAGGAATTAAGTTCTTGTTGACATAGTAAATTTCATACGGTGTTTTGTCTACTTGCTGTCCTAAAATAACCTCTACTGCTGTTTGAGAAGCATCAGTATGTATGTGAAATGGTAATGCCCAATCAGTTCCTCAGAGGATTGGAGCCGTGCACACCAACCCCTTAATTTTCGTGAAAGCTGTCTCACAATCTTCAGTCCACAAAAATTCTGCATCTTTTGTTAGCAATTGAAACAGTGGGTGTGCTATTTTAGAAAAATATTTTATAAAGCGTCTGTAATAACCAGCACAACCAATAAAGCTATGTACTTATGTGCGTGTTTTGGGTATCGAGAAGTGTAATATTACCTCTACTTTAGCCGAATCAACTTGAATTCCAACAACTGAGAGAAAATGTCCCAATACTACTCTTTCTTCCCTCATCATATGGCATTTGACTGTACTCAGAGATACATGAGTCTGCTTACATATTTTGAGTACTTTCTCTAGATTTTCCAACCCTTCCTCAAATGAGTTCCCATATGGATTAAAATCATCCACATATATCTGAACACTATCATCGACTAAATAAAAAAATATTCCCAAGATTGCTCTCTGGAAGGTAGAAAGAGCATTACATAGGCCAAATGGGAGGACCCTGTATGCAAAGGTTCCCTAGGGGCATGTGAAAGTTGTTTTATCCTGGTCTTCCAGGGCTATTTGGATCTGGTTATATCCATTGAATCTGTCTAGGAAGGAAAAGAACTTCTTCCCGGCCAAGTTATCCAGGACTTGGTTAATGAATGGCAAAGGGAAATGGTCTTTTTGCATTGCCTTATTTAGTTCCCTGTAGTCTACACAAATCTACCATTTACCATTCTTTTTAGGAACAATAACTAGCGAAGATACCCATTGGCTATCTGAGATGGGGTAAATGAATCCTACATCCAATAATTTTTTTAATTCTTCCTTGACAATGTTTTTGAGAGCAGGGTTCATCCTCCGTTGAGGCTGTCTTACAGAGTGACGATATTATTTAATATAGATATGATGAGTACATAAATTGGCAAGGATCCCATTCATGTCGGTATAGTCCCAAGAAAAAGCTTCCTGATGATCTTGAAGGACTTTCAGAAGCTGTTTTGTCTCGGATTCAGACAGGTTTGGGTTGATATTGAGTGTTTTCCCTGGTTCAATCTCAATTGGAATACTATCATGGGATGAGGCTACAGGAATGTCTTCAATGTCATCTTATGGTTCAATATTTTCTTGTGTCTCATAGCTCATATGAGATTGTAGAATATGTCGAGTTGAATTGGAAACAGAACTGGAATAATCCTCGGTTTCTGTTTTGAATTGAAGGGCCTGCCCAATAGTGATGACTGGACTAACATCCTCATTTTTAGATTCATGCTCTTCTATAGGTAGAGTTTTCTGACTGAGTAATGATTTTTCATATGGGCTCGGTTTCGTATGAGGATAAAGCTTAAGATTCTTTGTAACTGTCCCATTTAATATGATCATATGCCCAGATCAACACCTATGTAGGCGTCTGCAGTTGTAAGCTAGGGTCTTCCTAGGATCAATGGGTGACCACCTACTGAAGATCAGGTTTGTAATATAAAGAGGTCCACAGTGTAATGCCATGAGTCTACTGAAATGATCACATCCTCTAATTTCCCCACTGGTTTAGTTGTGGATCTGTCTGCAAGTTCTAGGATAGTAGGGGTTGGTTTAATGTTTCCAAGTCCTAATGTGTTCGTTGTTTTAGTAGTGATAATGTTGATGGAAGCTCCCAAATCTACCAGTACATTTGGGATTTCAACCCCATTAATCTGTACTATTATAATTGGGTTCCTAGGGTCTCCGTATTTTACAGGCATGATCTTTCCTAACATGATATTGGATAGTCTTCCCATTACATGAATGGTTAGTGGATCCTTAGGTTTCCTCCCTAGTTTCTTAGAGCAATATTCCTTCAGAGTTTTTACGTATATAGGTACATCCCTCATAGCTTGTAGAAGGGGTATTTTAACAAAGAGATTCTGCAGTTCCCCTAGGAAGTCAAATTCTACTTGAGGGTTTGGTTTACTCAAGGTCAGCCTTTCAGGATATGGATGAGAAGTTAAATGACCTTGATTAGGAATAACTTGGGAAGTTGTTTGATTTATTATGTTTTGGTCTGAATTCTCCCTCATTGTTCTTTGTTTTGGTTCTATATCTTCATTGTCAAATTGTTCTATAATAATAGGTGAAGTAGGTGCATTTACTACCCTGCCAGACCGTAGATTTATTTCATTGAGGTCCACTGTAGAAATGCTATAAGATGGAAGGTTCAAAGTGTCTGTTTGTTGGACCCCTTTATTGTTCGAATTCAGGTTGGGATGGATAGGAAGCTGGGGTCTAATGGCTGGGTTTCTTGGGGGTACATTGGAGGGAAACTGAAGTTGTTGTTGAGGTATAGACTGAGGAAAATGTCCAGTAGGAGAGGGTCCACGCCAGGTCTGATTCCATAAAAGATTCATTTTGGCTTGGGGAACCCATTGTTGCCAAGGGGGATACTGATATTGAGACCATATAGCCGAAAATAGTGCAGATTAGGGACCCATATTAAAATCGTTAAAGTACTGAGGTGGGTCCTGAAACATACATGGATTCATAGCTGGTGGTCGAGGTTGCCATGGCTTCTTCTGCCCCATGAATTACAGCTTGTCTACAACGCTTTCTTCGCTCGCTCCTTGGAAAACTGCTTTCATCCCGGGCAAGGAAGTACACGAACTGGTTACATGATTATGTTCACAAATTGCATAGGCTTCCACCGTGTTCAACGAGCATTCCTTCAAAGGATGCTTCTTTCTGCACTATGTGCAGAATATGGCCATGGTTTTTTCCAACTCCATCTGCTTTTGTTTTGCCTGCAGAGTCTCCATCTGGGCTAAGAGTGTGCTCAGAATATCGGTCCATAGGTTGTCTAGTAGATTTCTAATTTATGCTTTTGTAACCCCTCCATCGGAAGTCTTGGATGACCGAATCCCCTGTCCACTCCTTGCAGCCCCCGGTGAACAATTAATACAATAATCCCATATAGTATCAAAATTTTCTTTCAAAATATCCCTTTTTCCTACTATATTTAGAAGTTGCAGTGAGTGTTCCCTAAGTTCTCGGAGAAGAATGATCTTCAGAATTTCCTTATCGAGGTCACTAAGTCCTGACCTCTGCAATATGTATTTAAATCATTCTACACAGTCCTCCATGTTTTCACCCACTTTCCATGCAAATTTAAAAATTTCCTCCTCAATGTCACGATATTTACAGTAATATTGGTATTTCTCCAAGAAATCTTCTTTCATCCCTTCCCATGAGGTAATCGTACTCCCTCCTAGACCCATGAACCATCTCAGGGCTGTCCCCATTAGGGTAGTAGGAAATATCTTCAATTTCTGAGCATCAACAATATAGTCATATCCTCGACAAACAATATCAAATTCAAAGAGGAATGTATTAGGGTCTTTAGAAGAAATCCCATGGAAACTAGGCAAAGATGTTAAAGGGATGGGTCTCATTGGTGCATCACCTATAACATTTCTAATGGAAAATCAATAGAGGAACTTACATGTGCCATAAATACCCTCCAATACTCACTTGGAATTTTGACTAGTTCTGTAGTTGGTATTTGGAGTGATTCAGATGTAGGAGGTTGCACCGCGCTCCCCTGGTCCCTTGGTGACTCAAAACATTTCAAGAATTCTTTTACCAAATCAGAATCGTTTGATTCAGCTGAAGGAATTTTTACAGCGCTGCCTTGGTCTCGTGGGGATGAAAACCCTTTTAGAGGTTCTCCTTCCCAGTTAGAATTGCTCAGCTCTTATGATCCCCTACTTTCTATTTCTTCCCCTTCTACTATTGATAAGGAAGTATCCTCCACCGATAATCTATTTATTAAGTCTTTTGCTGTATGAAGAAAACCTTTTGGTACCATGGATGGCACTAGTTGCTCCACAGACTGTTCTTCGGACTTCGCCTGAACTTTAATCCTAACAACAACACGAGATGATGCCTCAGATCTATATTTTTCAATAATTTTCTGAATGTATATCTTCCTTCCCAGATCCTTTCCTTTCTTTGGGGGTCTTCCTCTACCCCTGTTATTCAGATCCTTATTCATACAAATTGTGAAGAGGGTTCATCAAAGTAACAACAATCGATCAGGACCCGGAGCAGGACAGATAGCTTCCTCCCCAGGATGAGAGAATAGATTCAAACAGACAATAAAAAGAAAAATGAAAATTGAAGTTCAGGACCTGAAGTAGGGTAATCACATACCCTCCTTAGGACGAGAAGTTGGCCTAAAGAAAAGAAAATAAAAACGAAATATTGGAAACTATGCCCAGGACTTAAGGCAGGGTTTCAAAATACCCTCCCCAAGATGAGGGATTAATTTAAAAAAAAGCAGAACAAGTAGAAAGAAAAACAACTTGCTATGCTTAGGACTCGGAGCAGAGTAATAAATGCCTTCCCCAAGACGAGAGATCGATTCTATAGAAAAACAATAAAAATAAGGATAGAAAAACACAAAGCACTTATGCTCAGGACTTGAAGCAGGGCAATAAATTCCCTCCCCAAGACGAGATATTGACCCTTAGATCTGTTGCAGATTCTGTTCTTGCACCTGTTAGCCTTCCTTGGCAATGACGTTAAAATGTTGGTGTCCGGATATGAACAATGTTCAACCCTTTTTCCACATAAATTTTCAACCTGAGGGTGTTAGTTATTTCAAGACTAACGACAAAGTATATGCAGACACAAGCACATGGCCTGCTGTAGATCACAGGTTTAAATCCATAACACATAGACCACTGTAATAATAATTAAATAAACTATAGAATTGAAAGACATTCACATCAATTAAAGATTAACTGTAACAACAGTAATAAAATCACACTAAATCATAAAAATAAATCAAGAAAGGAAAACACAGCACCTGATCAGAAGAGTGGGCACAACTCTTTGATCAGGGCTGTAGTCAACTCACGAATTATAGAAGAAACAACAAGATGTTGTGCATTCGATTAATGACATAATAAATTTGTTACAAGATTTGTATGTAAAAGGGATTAACCCGAATTCACAGCCCACATGCCTCTTTATACAAATGTCCTGGAATCCTCGATTCCCCTCAGCAACTCCATAATCACAAAAATACATTATGTTACAACGTAAACCTAGTTTCCCAAAAGGAAACCATAAAAAGGCCTGAAATGGCATTGATATAAACATAGTCTTTTATGTTGTAACACCAAATGAGGATAACGTTGGAGATGATGGGTTGTTCCTCGACTCACAGCTGCAACGCTCCTATTTTGGCTGAATTTGTAGAAATATCGGATTTAATATGTAAAAGGGTAAAACCTCCATGAAAATTACTTCATTAATCAAATATCCCATGAAGGATAAGGAAAAGGGTTTTACCTCATGCGTTTAAGAATAATAATGGTACAAAGAGATAGAAAGATAGGATAAAATGGGAGAGGAAATTATACAAATCCGGTACCCAACATACGATATTATTTCAACAGATGAAAGAATCTCTCAACCTATTCCTTAAATCTATAGGTATGTATATAAATGAGCTAAAGTATTCATTGGTACATGAAGGTTTCTCTCAGGTAGAAATCAACATAGCTTAAACTTACCTTTTATTTGAAGCAAAACCTATGAAGGATAGTCTCAAATACTTGGGATTCCATCTCAAACCAAAATCCTATAAAAAATAAGACTGGATGTGGTTGGTGGCCAAGATTGAAAAACCTATAAAACATTGGAGTGTCAAATGGATCTCGAGGGCTGGAAGGTTAATACTGATAAAATTAGTTCTAATTGCAATACCTATGCACTAGATAGCCCTCACTTACATCCGCAAAGGAATTCTCTCAAGTAAGGAAACTGTGTGGGAAATTCCTATGGTCTGGAGAAAAGAAGGAAGGTGTAATCCTTTAGGTGGCAAGGGAAAATATAGCCCTCCCAAAGGCTTGGGGAGGATGGGGTATTAAGGATATTCCTATTTTTGCAACATCTCTTGCAACAAAATCCGGATGGCGCATGTAAAAAATTCAATCCAGAAAGATACAGTTGCAGTGATAGAATTATTTCTCGTACTTATTACTTCGATAAGATATTTATAGAATTATTTCAGTAAAATTTGAAATAAATACTACTGCAACATTCACTAATGTATATGTAGAGAAAGGAACAGTAAGAAACATAAGCATAAGAAACAATCACATGTACACACTTATTTTTGGACAATTGTCCCCGTAAAAACCCAATGTGGGAAAACCAATGCAACAGATCAGGATTTATATATTAGTCTTCAACAAACTAATTTTTTACAAGGAATAAACTAACAGACTCATTTAGAAAACATTCGATACAAAATTCATCCTTCCCAAGATTTTCTGACACCCAGAAGACCCTCTGTCTCCCTCTATGTCTCTTTGCGTGATTCTCTGCGCAATCCATGCACTGGATTGTGTCACTCTACGTGGGTACACTGCACTGCAACTCTGTGCTGCCTTCTGTGGCCCTTTGCATCCCTTTATCCTCGTTTTCAGTCATTGCTGACCCCTCTTTTCCTTCTGCCTCTACAACTCTGCCTTGCAACTCCCCCTTTGAAGTTGAATTCTATTACTTTAGAGTCAATCTCGTTCAGGTTATTGAGAGTGTGCCCGACTTGCTTTCCAAATGACCTTGAAGCCTTATTTTATAATCTTCTCATTGATGAACCAACGACCTAGATTATAAGTCCAATTAATGGCTAAGATTAAAACTTGACTTGATCTTTGTTCTCTAGAATATTCACACTCTGTCTTATTAATACCCATTAATTATTTAATTTTCCTAAGTTTAGACTTATGGTCTCCATTAAAACAATTAATTCTTTTAATAAAACATGAACCGAGTGGAATTTCCACAAAAAATTTCTGGGTTCTTTGGAATACCAATGTCCAAGCCTCCTCAAAAATTTTGAGACTTAGAACACTTTCCAATGCTACAAAAATTTACACTCCCTCTTGGCGATGAAATTATTCTAGCAATATGCCTACTGCATGCTTCTCTGATTTGAAGCATCCTCTGTGCTGCCGATCTCTGGATGCTGCCCCTCATCTACTGTGCTACTTCCCTTTGTACTTCTGTCCATGACAATGCCACTGTCACTGCCTCATTTGTACTGCAACTCCCTCTGAATCTCAATCTTATCCAATCCTGCTACTAGAATGGATTCTTGATCATCCCCATATTCTCTCTAAAATAGACAAACTTTGTCTTCCCCAGAGCCTTCATGTGGATATCTTCCACTTGTTCTCCTTTTAGAGTGTACTGCAACTATACAACTCCTCATTGGACACAGTCTCTGATGAAGTGACACCTGATGTCAATGTGCTTCGATCGATCATGAAACACAATATTTCAAAGAGCTTAATGAAACTCGAATTATAACATATAACACCGGTCGCTTCCATCCTTTCCTTCAATAAGTTCACAAGTATTTTTCGAAGCTATATGGCCTCACACGAATTCGTGCTAGCTACCATATATTCTACCTCTACTGAGCTCAACGCCACAAATTTCTGTTTACTGCTGCACTAGGAGGTCATTCCTGATCCAATAATGAAACAACACCCATTGGTACTTTTTCGATCTACTGGACTCCCAGCCCAATCTGCATCATTGAACCTAATCAACCTGATGTCATTGCCATGGGTGTATTTCAGTCCAAGCTCGATTGTTCCTTGAAGATATTTGAGAACATGTTTGGATGATTCCCAATGAACCCTCCTTGGTTCCACCATGAACTGACTGAGGGTATTGAAAACATAACAAATGTCTGGCCTAGTGTTGACCAGATACATCAGAGATCCTATGAGCTACCTATACAATGTAGGATCAACCTCATCATCTTCGGACGTGTCGATTTTCTTCAAGTTTGTGATCATTGGAGTAGTCATGGTCTAGAGTCCTCCATCTGAAATATTTTCAGAATTTCTGTAGTATACCTTGCTTGAACAAGGAAGATCTCACCCTTTTGCTACCAAACTTCCAACCCCAGAAAATACTGCATCAACCCTAGATCCTTCATGTCAAATTTTGCAGCTAAATTCTCCTTGTAATCCTTGATGAGCCTCGATGACCCTGTCAGAAATAGGTCATCTACATATATATCCAGTATTAGAGGCTCACTCCCTACCCTTAGATAATAGAGATTGAGATCTACATCGCTCTTGAAAAACCACATTTGCTGCAAGTGCCTGTAAATTTGACCATACCAAGCTCTAGGGGCTTGTTTTAGTCCATATAAGGCTTTCTTAAGCCTGCACATATGAGTCTTCTGCTCATGCATCTCCAATACCTCTAGTTGTTCAATGTATAATTCCTCTTCTATCACCCCATTTAGGAACGTAGTCTTATCGTCCATTTGTTGAATCTCCCATCCCATCTACGCAGCAAGGGATATCAAAAGTCTAATGGAAGTATATCGGGATACTGGGGTGAAGGTATCTTCATAATCTATCCCTTCCTTTTGAGCATACCAATTAGCCAAAAATGTGACTTTAAATTTCTCGATGCTGCCATCTACAACATATTTGATCTTGTAGATCCACCTTAAATCTACAATTGATCTATCATGAGGCCTAGGAACTACTTCCCAAACATCATTCGTCATGATGGAACTATATTCTTCCACCATCACATCTACCCATACCTAGTGCTGAGCTACTTCTCGAAAACTAGAAGGTTTCCTAACCTGTGCTACAAAGGCTTGGTATCTATCAGGTTGTATGTGCTTCATTTTCTCATTTCGGGGGGCTCCGACAAAGTCCTCTACATTCCTCAGAATTTGTCGTAGTTCCTTGTTCGTTCTACCACTGGTGGTGGGTGGATCTACCCGCTCTCCTTCCTGTAAGTCCTTGAGATAAGTATCCCTTGGATCCCCATGCCTTGGAGAGGGACTCATATTACCCTCTGTAGGTCATTGTGGTTGGACCTGCGGATCCTCCTCAGACTTCGTAGTAGAAGCCGTCTCCCGAGATTTCCTGAAGGCCCTCTCGTCCATGAATTTCATATCCCTCTGCACTACACTTTCCTGCTCTCCGAAATGTAAATGCAGTAAGCCTTTGCATTTTCACTGTATCCTAGCAGATATCCTTTTTCTGTCTTCACATACAACTTCTTCCTCTTTTCATTAGGAACATGACAATATGTCGCACTGCCAAAGATCCTAAAGTGGCTCACTTCAGGCTTGCTGCCAGTGAAGACAATTTATGGAGTGATCTTCCCCAATGTGTTGTGAAGAATTATGTTCTGAATATAGACATCTGTATTACAAGTTTCGACCCACAGACATTTGGGCATGTCTTGATCATACAAATTTTCCCTTGCAGCCTCGATAATAGTTCTATTCTTTCTTTCTACCACACTATTCTGCTCCAAATTATATGGATAAATCCACTCTATTCTGATACCTTCCCTTACGCAGAACCCTGTAAAGTATTTATCAATGTACTCTCCACCATTGTCTGATCGCAACACCTTGATCCGCTTTCCTGTCAAATTTTCCACCAGAGCTTTAAACTCTTTGAAACGACTGAAGACTTCGTCCTTGGTATTCAGAAAGTAGATCCAGGTCTTCTTGGAATGGTCATAAATAAAGGTGATGAAATATTCGACACCACTAAGAGCTCTAGTGGACATTGTTCCACATATATCTGAGTGTATTGATCCCAACACACTCTTATCCCTATTGCTGCTTCTATGATACGCTTCCTTGGCATACTTTCCCAATATTCACCCTCTGTAGACATCGTCTTGCTTGGTGCCCAGTTCTGGAGCTCATGTGACAATTTTCTTGAGAATCCTTAATGCCCCATGACGAAAATTCCCCATTCTTTTGTGCCATAGTTCATTGTTTTACATAAATACAAACCTATGGATAAGTATGCTTTCCCTAAGTGGTTAGTTCACTTAGAACAACAAAAAGAAAGATATTTTACCATTTACTTAAAGTGAATAGATAAAGGGAGAGAAACCTACTTGTAATCTGTTTGCTTTCCCTCGTCTCCATTCATCGATTTCGTCGCTCTCAATCCAACTTAACTCGCTTGATTGATACCTGCCATAGAAAACAGAAGACATAAAACAACATAAGGGAAATACGATCTATTCAAATTAAACAAATTGAATCGATTAAACTCATTAATACACATATAACATCATTGACACGTGCATTAGGAAAGGAAAAAATGTATTTATTATGGAGTAGAAGGAAGAGTACAACCAGTTGATCGATTCACTGTCACTCATCCAGATTGAGTCCCATCCTCATCACATCCAACATCAACAATCCAACAACATCATAGTACATGCACAACACCTTCAAGAATTGATATCTCACCAACATAACTCTACTTAACACTAATTCTTGCTCTCTTGTGCACTATGTTCAGTGCTTTATTTATAAGTAGATGGAGGTAGTTTGACATAAATGAATCATTGAATGGTTTTCCTAAAAATGGATGAAGAGGTTTCCTTGTTCATGGGAATAGGAGGATAAGAGGGTTAATGACTTCATGGGTTCCAAATTCGAGGCTATCAGATGAGGTGAGAGCTGGAACAACTTCCAGAAGTCACTAGAAGTCAGGGAGATTCCCTAAATCCAATGAAAAATTCGCTCCCATTCGACCAACACACTCCAAAGTGGGCCTAGATCCTCTGCAACACAACCTTCCATGGGAGTAGATGCTCTGCAAAGCACATACAACTATATAGGGGTGCGTTGATGGCTTGTTAGGGAACTTCAACTGGCATCTAAGAAATGAAACTTTCATGAAGGAAGACCATCAATGTGATTACTTTTTTAGGGCATGTAGTAACCAATTTAGAGTATGATATACCATAATGAATATTTATCTGTGTTTTGGGATGATGCCCAAATCGACCAGTAACAAATACCCCCTAAAGCATGAAGTAAAAAATGATAATATTGAGTGATTTTCTTTACGACATGATGAGGAGGAACTAAAGCAAACAACAACTGCATCAATTACAATACATTACATCATGATATCTGTTCATCTTGTACATGGATTACTGAGGGAGGCATATCCCATACTCATCACATAAACTATCATAACATCATAAAGTCGTCTATAGATATAGACTATCTAAAGATATAGACCCATGATAAGATGACCATCTGAGTAATGACCATCATATGGATGATTTGGTAATTCTCCTGAAATTGCAGCCCAGATGGATGAAACTAGATCCAGGGTCTTCATCTCATTCACTCGATCTCTTAAAGTATGAGTCTAACCATGCGAATATGTGATCTGAAGTCGAACATGGGAAGACATCGTCTAATTACCAACCAATGATGTGAGCCGTTAACATACACGAGAGAAACCAAAGTTAACGATAATGGCTCTCAAGGTACTGCAATACATTCTACATGGTGTGAATAGATGATTTGATGTTAAACACCATACAAAGACTTTTGGTCGAAGGCTTGTGATGTTAACCTGTCTCCGGAAGCGAGAAACCTACCGTTGATGTAAGTAAGCACCAAGGTACTGAAAGGCTGTTTCTAAGTCAACTTCCTAGATGATGAGTTGATGTCGACAGGAAGTGACTCATCGCAGAAGGGCATTGATGCTTCCCTCATCAATGACATGAAACATGAGTAATGATTTTGGAGACAAAATGTGATTGATGAATCAATGTCAGGGATGGCGGTCATGAAAGGAAGGTTTATGAGTATTGTAAAGGATGAGGAATAATTGAGTGAATTCTATTCAACATATCGACGACACTGAATGAATTGGTAGCATTTGACCTAAAACCGAAGTGATGGATGGTATGATAGACCATAGGTATGATAGGCTGTCAAGCAGATTACCCAACCCAAAAGTCACGGAGATGAAGTGAATAAGTGCCATGTTCAAGAGCGACTTGCTACCATAAAGTGTTTTATCCCTTTCCAATTTTCCCCAGTCATTGCTAACCAATACCTCTTTATTTTTGAACAAGCTCAAGGAGGATAACATATGCTTGATGTATAATGCCACCCTTCGGGTGGATCCATCACTATTTTATTTTTAACGAATCTAGTGAAGGTGAAACTCGATCTTGTCACGATGGAAAAGTCCGTCACTATTTGATGCTTTAACGAGTCTAACGACAATGAGAACTCGGTCCTTTTTCATATTTAGAGAGTTTGAAAAAGGGACTAAAAGAAAACTCCACAAGTTCTTTTTCGTATAATAGTCCCTCATATCTGAAAAAACATAAAATAATACCTGAGAGAACCTCCTAGCCATGTTCGACTAGGGTTTTACTTTTTCGTAATCATAATCAATCTCAGTCCGGAAAAGGGTTAAAATTATACTAAGTATATGTTATTTCAATTCCTTTAACGAGCTCGAAAGGACAAGCGCTCGAAAATATTTTCACATTTTGGGAGCGTGAAAAGAGTTGCAAGAGAACTCTAAGGGATTCCTTTTTCGCATTTAACAAAGCTCTAAAAAGAGATAAAAGTGCATTTTGAATTATTTTTTCATGTTTAACTAAGATCGAAAAAAGAGAATAGAAGTATGATTTGAATTCCTTTTTCATGTTTAACAAAGCTCGAAAAAGAGATAAAACTATGCTTTCACTACAAGGAATAGACTCTCTAGCGGATGTTTTTGAGGAACCCCTTATAAAAATACCCCAGACATCCGTTTCTAGCGGAGGTTTCTAAAGGAGGTTGGCGGGTGGAGGTTTTTGTGGACGTCTTTCATCTAGTGTAATTATCATCATAAACCGCACCAATGCGTTCAACAAGAAAACACACAGGTGCGCACAAAGCATTGGCACACCAGACACCATGCAGTCCGCAGACACCTGTCCAGTGTGTCTTAATACTGCAGCGCACCGGTTCTGTACAACTCTTCCACATCGGTGCGTCATAAAACACTGCACCAAAACATAAATCGCCGGTCTTATGAAACTGCACCGGTGCGCCTATAAAACCCCATGCACCAGAATAGGGTTAAATAAAACCTTGCGCGAACCAGGGATCTCATTGAAATATCTTTTATAAGAAGGCAAATTTATTCTATAAAGTGCAGTATTGGAGTAGCGGAGGGTTCGAATCGTGGGCAAGAATTTTTCTTAGGAGATGAGGGTTTGAAAAGACGAGAGTTTAAATTTATGTTGAGAAGTTTATCACAGAGAAAATGAGTGATTCAAACAGAAATACAGACAAAGACAACGGGGATGACAGGGTTAGGCTTAGGTCCCATAAGAAGGGGGGTAGTTCGAGGGATGGATTCACTGATAGGTTTAGGAGGCCCTCTGATTCCCATGATCATCATAAATATTACGAAGAGAGAGATGATGCTGAAAAGTATTTTAACAAGGAAGATAACAGATTGAGAGAGGCAATAGGGAGCACATGCATTCCGCAAAGGATGAAAAGGTGAAGGATAAAGCGAGCCATGGCAACGGTAGAAGCAATAGAAGGGACGAAGACGATGACAGGTATAGAAAGGAGAAAGACGACAGGAGGATTAAAGATGATGCTTACATGGATGTAGACGGATACAAAGCTCGACATAGTACAAAAGGAGAAAATAATTATGAAAAATCTGAGAAGGGTGGTCGAGAAAGCTCGGTTGAGACCAACGATAGGGTTAAGAGGCCTGGTCACGAGGGTAAGTATTTTCTTGATCATGGCAGAGAGCATTTGGTTGAGGCCGACAATAGGTTTAAGAGGTCCCATGATGGAGAAAGGGAGAGCAGAGTTGATGGCAGAGAAATACCTGTCGACGCTTTGGCAACTAGCAAGTTGAAATGGTCCTTCGAAAGCAAGGAGTCCTATTTGCTAAGGGATGTTAGAGAGAGATCAATTGAGTCTCTTGAATGGGATAAGAGATCAAATGAAGGTAACGATTCTCATTCTTACAAGGATGCAGGGAAAGATTGGACAGTAGAGAAAGATCAATCGAGTCAGTTGATAAAGCCAAGAGGCACCATGAATGGAAGGATTCTCATTCCCTTAAGGACAACAGAGAAATATCAATTGACGTTGTTGATCGGGCTGGTAGGTCCCATGAAGGGAAATATTCTCATTTCTATAGGGATAGTAATGAAAGGTCAATCGAGGCTGTTAATAGGGGTATGAGTTCTCGTGAGACAAAGAATATGAATCCTTATGATGAAGAAATGGATGAAAGGTCTTGCAATCGACGAGAGTGAGAGCATGATAGTGAGGGAAGGAAAGATAAGAGTGACAAATGAAATAAGTTTACAGAGGATGATACCAAAGATGATAGAAAGCACAAAAGAGAAAAGAGGAAATTGGATGCCAAGATATAGGAGGAACTTACAAATGAGAAAGCAGATCATGGGTCAGCAAGCAGGTCATGGGGCACCTTTTCTTGTTGTAGGTTATGGAAAGGTTCAAGTTTATTTTTCTAAAAGAAGAAGAGGTGTAGTTTTGAAAAGAAATGGTTGAAATATTTTCACAACAAAATGTACATTTCCAACATGTCTAATTTTGGTGTACACACCTAAAAGTAATTTCGGTACACCGGTACGGTGATGTTAAGTGATGCACCAGTGCGGTGATATTAAGTGACGCACTGTTGACGAATAACACAAATAAAAAAAGCACAACTCTATTTTCTTTAAGTGAAAAAAAATAGGTAAATTGAAAAATGGGTAGAAAAATATTTTCAAAAATCTAATTTCATAAAACAATTCTTTAAATACTAAACACTTTTCATTATTTCATTATTTTTGCAAAAATATTCAGCCAAATATTTGCACGAGACATACCTGGAGCAAGAGAGCACGAGAGCACTATGGAGCAATGAAATACGTTCGAACAAAAGTATTCAGACAATCATAATCCAAACTTCTAGTGATCAAACCCTGTAGCATAGAATTTCAAACGACCTCGTGATTAAATTTGATTTTTTTTTTACTTTTTTTGCAGTTTTTTTACGAAGTAAGAAAAAAATTTCAATTTGTTTTTCATTTTCAGAAACAAAAAGAAAAAAATCCATTTTTACCCTAAATCCTTCATTTTTGTTTTGTTTTGTTTTTGTTTCTGCCCTTTCTTCTCCCCATTTATGTGATTTCAGAATTAGGGTTTTTCATTTTAGATTTACATCCAACCCACGGGATGACTTTCATAGTCGAATCCCAATCCTTGTTGGCCGTTGCGTGAATTTTTGAAAAAAATGGATTATTTATTTATTTATTATCGGTGCGTGCTACGTAACCTAGAGCACCGGTGCGCTGTATTATCCCAGCGCACTGCGCAAGTACTGTGTAATAAAAAATTTAAAAACAATTTTTTTAAAATAAGTGCGCCATATCTAAAATAGGGCATCGATGCGCTAGGTTAGGAGGTGTGACTGATAACATGCATTTTCATTATGGCACACCGCGAACATGCCGTTTCACAAAAAAATGTTTTATTGTGTTAATTGGTGCACCATGTAACATATAATGCACCACACCAAGTCTCCTAGTTGTCAAAGAGCACCGTATGTGGTCCCTTGTTTTCGCAGGGCGTTTATGCTACAAAAAATAACACTGGACGATTTTTATTATTTTCTGTGTTAATCGGTGTGGTGGTTAACATGTAACACACCAGTGCTCCTTGTTGACATATAGCGTTGTACGGTCTATTATACAGCTTGTGCAGTGCGTTTATAAGACCCCCACGCACCGACCTCGGTGTGTACATCATGAAAGGCACACCAGTTTCTTGAGATTTCTTTTTTACCTGAAAATTTGACAATTTATTTACAAATATATTAATGAATGATATGGTACAGGTTTGATATTGATAAAGAAATGACTGACAAGAGATCAAGTAACAAAATAATTGGTAACACATCAAGAAAAGCAAAAAAAGACAATTTCTTTGTAAATTCTTTAGAAAAAATATTATTTTTGAACTATATGTAAGTTTAACTAATATGTATTGTTTACTGTGTATCATTCAGAGCCATAAAATGACGAAGCTCGATAAGATTATTTCTGATCTAGGACTAGAAGAGCGTAAAAGCTTGATGGAAAATTTGCAAAAGGATGAATTAGGTGAATGAAAAAATACTATCAATCCAATATGAGTTTCTTTTTTTAATTTTCATTAATAATATACTTAAAATTATTCGATAACATGTGTCAAACAGTCTATTAATTCACATCTGTTTAATGTTCTACAGGGACCAACAACTTAGAAAAGGAATGTTGTTCTAAGAAAATAAAAGAAATAGAACATGCAAAAGAAAATGAATTTCTCTTTAGCTCATCTGGAGTGGTGATGGAGGTTAACGAAAGGGGGAAAAGCTTTTACAAAAGTTTGAGGGATCTAGTGAAACGAATGTATAGACGTTCTTTACACTTACAATACAAAAATCAATCCAATGATTCCAATAACCAAATTTTATCTAAACTACAGGAAGAGTTTCCAGAGAATTGGTCAATGAGACATGTTAGACTTTTAATAGCAAAAACGTACAACAACAAAAAAGGATGAATGAACAAGTAATATTCCTTTAAATGTTTGTCTATAATTATTTATAAATATCACTTTTGTGATATTTACTTTTCATATATCAATATAAAAATTAAATAGTTTATTGTCATGTTAAATTTTTAGGAATAGTATGAAAATCTCAAAAGATGAACGAGCCGATATCAGAAATATGCCAGTAGGAATATCCAAAAAGGTGTGCAAGGAGATGCTCAAAGAAATGGACAAAATTGCATCGCAGGAGGAGCCATCTCAACAACAACATGCTTCAAATGTAATATGTAATCATTGAATTTTTCAATCATTAGGTCCAATAAATAAACAATTTAGCAGTAAATATTAATTTTCAAGTATTTTCTTGCATAAAAGAAAAGAAAATGGAACCCATTCAGCACATAAAACAGGACGACAAGGAAGAAAAGGGTTGATATCTAAGTTTGTGAGTAATTGTTACTTCCTTAAAACAAATTAACTAGATTTCATTTTTATTTTTATTTTTTAAGTTGTTTTACAAAAATCATCATTGAATTTCTTCAAACAGGTGCTAACATACAAAGAATAACCATTAGACCAATTGATTGAAATTGGGTTAAATATGGGTTGTGAGTATATGTTGGCATATCATAAATTAATTGTGGAATTTGTAAGCATCTATCGATATTTTTTTACTTAGCTCCGTCTATAATTAATAGAACAAAAAAATATTTTATATTAAATATATGATTTGTTATGGGGTATAAAACTTGCAGGAAACAAAGTATGGAATTGCGCCAACAGATGAAAATTTGAAAGATGGCATGGAACATGGTTTTGAAAGAATGTGTATAGTTTATGAGCCAATTGTTGCTATGGTATGTCATTTTTATTTTCAATTTACATTGATGTATATTATTTAATATTTCAATTTTCATTATTCTCACCAATGTATATACACTCATTACAGTTTATTTTTATGTTTGTAGATGGAAGGTGAAGAAGACAAAAACAATCAACACCGTGAACAAAACATTCCTGAAAATAACCCAAGTCATGGAAGTAGCTCTAGCAGTGACAACAGTTCAAGCGAAGAATGATGATCACTATGTTTGGATATCAAAGCAAGAGATTGTATTTTTTGAAATATTTGTCTGTGAAATCAGACATTTTGTTTAATGTAATGGACATAGTGTCCCAATTGAAAGACAAAGGGATACCAATAACTGTCCCATTTTTTATGAAAAAGACTGTCTTATATATATAAAATATGTTTTAATTTATTCTATTGTGTTCTCCGTTGTTGCTATTGCATTCTCCATTATCATTCTCAAATGCAAAAATAAAAATTTAATTCATATGAATATTGTTATAAGGTATATTTGTGTCAAATTTTGATGAATAATGAATTTTAAAAAATCACAATAATTATGATATGATATAACAAATTAGTCCAAACATCACATTCAAATGCATTAATAAAAATTTAATTAATATGAATATTGTTATAAGATATGTCGAATTTTGATGAATAATGAATTTAGAAAAAATTACAATAATTGCACTGTCAGAGGTTGATGTTTCTAAAATATACAAAATGAACACCGGTGCATGTCAGTTACTGTACACTGGTGCATTTCTATGACCTATGGGCACCACACAAATACTAAAACCAATTAAAAATCTCGGCGCGTTTGTGCAATACTGCGCACTAGTGATTTTATGTGAGACTACGCACCGGTGCATTTGTACGACATGCACCGTTGTGTTGAAACCTTAGTAGCGCACTGATGAAAAAAACATCTGTAATAACCTTCAGCTGCCCAGTTTTTTTAGTTGTGTTGATTTTCCATTAAAAGCTCCGCTAAAACCTCCGTAACCATAAACAGATGTTGTAGCAAATGTTTTTTTGAAAATTTTGGTCAATTTTATAACACTAAATACCTCCTTTATAACCTCAGCTAGAGGGTCTTTTCCTTGTAGTGTTTGTGGTCAATATCGTATTTCACGATCATGCATGACTAACTCACTATAATCAACTGCAAATCTGCTCAAAGAAACATCAAATGTATTAACAATGCCTGTTTAAAATAGTAAAAATGGGTAAAAACCATAGTCGTTTCATTAAGTATGCATAAATTAATCGAAAAGACTATTGGTTTAAGAAATTACTGAGTCATTTTTACCATTTCACCTTTACCATTTGGATTTTAGTGCTCTGAGCCAATTTTACCCTCAAAATTTAGCAGCTGACTACGACAGATTCTGTGGATCATTTCTCGTGCTGTCTGGACCAGGTAGAAGATCTTACCCTCCTCTTTCTATTGAGTGCATTCTTTTTCAGATTCATGCACATTTTTTAGGTTTTTGGGGCCCCTAGGTACATATACAATGCCCTAGGGCTAGCACACCCTTGAATGTAGAAAAGTGCATTGCAGAGAGGCTAGAAAGAGGCCAAGTTCCTCTGCAATGCTCTGTATCTCACTCAAGGGTGTTTTGGACGCAATTCATAAAGTTGTATCTTTGTTTCTGCCCAAAATATTCACAATTTTTTGCATGAAATGGATCCTAACTTAGCCTATGGTGTGATTTCAGAATTTCATCAGATCATAATGTCAATTACATGGTGAGAAAGAGAACATGAAGAACAAGAGACAGTTTCCCTAAATTATCCTGGCACTGTGGGAGCTCTTAGAGATTGTGGGTTGCTCAAGAAATTTCGATTGTTAGGGATGAGTCAACGTATGGAACTATTGCAGTTCGTGATCTATTCATGGGACTCGGTAATACAAAAAAATTACATTGGGAGAAAAGTGCTCCCAATATTGGTTGATGACATTTACTTTCTCACAAGTTTGTCGAGACGTGGTGCCCCCATTTCCCTTGCGGGCTCTGCGCGTGGTGGTGAAACATTGAAGGAATACATCCGACAGTTTGTCGACCAGGAATTGAGCTTAGTAAAGATGGAAAGATAAATATCAAAGATGTGCATGATATGCCTTTGTGCACTCTCCTATTCACTATCACAAAACTAGCTGGCAGCGTGACACTACATGTCGCGAATAGATCATACATGCAGTATGTGCTTGAGTGTCTCGATCCAACCATGTTTAAATGGGATGAAGCAGTACTCCTTTAGATGAAAGAACAACTGACCAAGGTAAAAAGTGGTAAGACCAAAAATTTCAGTTATGGGTCAATTTTGATTACTTTTCTTTTCGAGCGAGTTCCATTGATGCAACCACAACATGTGACGCTGGGATTAGCTAGTCCTAGAGATCCACAAATGCAACAGTGGGTCGAGCTAATGGCTAGACATGTTGCTCATTCAACGATCTCATTTTACACTGCATTCTTCAGTTGGCTTTGAAAACATAATATCTTCATCAAGGAGCATCCATATGTAGGGATGGATTTCCGCAAAGATCCAGATTTTATTTTACTAGTCGGCGCTCAATGGGCTGCTATAGGTAAAATTTTGACCATGTTTTTGATATTTGGGGTTTTTTACATATTTTTGTGTTTTTTTTATGTTTCCAAGACTAAGTTAATTTTTTTTATGTATGCAGATGTAGGTACCATTCGAACAGTGGTTCATGCACAACAGGTGGGAGAACCAGTAGTGAGGACTGTCAGAAGAGCATTCCTACAGGATTTGGATTTAGCTGAGACTCTTGCTGAGTTGCAAAAATATGTGGAGGGATTGAATCTTGGGATATCGGATGTCTAAATTGAGGAGTTACCTATGAGGTTTCAACACCATACCATTGGTGTGCCCAGCCTTTGGATGAGGTTGTTGCGCATGATAGACCAATTAGTGACTTGTTATCATGAGCATCACTAGGTTTACTTAGATTATGCTATGTCTCTATACATATTGAGGTCATATGACCAACGTGTCTTGGACACAATTTTGTAAAAAACTCGATATAAGTCTTTTTTAATTTCAGTGTTTTTCTATGATTATGTGCAATCCTATTCAATTGTATGATGTGAATTTAAAATTTATCTTTACATATGATGCAAATGTCTATTTAACAAATAATTTTCCAATGAAGCAACTAGAGGGTTAAAGTTTCTAGAAATATGTTGATATTGAATGTAATCAAAATGTCTTTCCAAAATACGAACTCTAAGTAACATGCGATGAATTGAGAATTTCAGATAGTATAGACGCCAATAAGCTGTAGTACGACAAGTTGTGAGTCCAGCCTGATGATGATGGGGTGAATGCCAAGTGAAATGGCATAAGAGAGTAGTTCAATCAACCCACTATACTCATCGATATTTTTGGTCGATCGACCGATACAAATCCCTTGGAAGCTCACTAAATTTCCACTTGGAGCAAAGATGGCCCATGCTGCAGCAGATAAATTCTGAGTACCAAGACTAGCACCATCGGAATATCCAACAAATGGTTTCGAAGATTCTGACATCTGCAAAATTGCAAAGCGAATTAATAACCACATGAAAAACTCTAAAAGGCACACTGCTACACACACGCAATCAAATCATATAATACAGTGTTTACTATGCAAAATCAGGCATATTAACATTTAAGATACAACCCATTTCGAGGCTGCGGCAATGGAGTCCCATCATAATCTACCAACTCATAGGAATCCTTAGCCAAAATGTGCTTGACAATATAGGGGTCATGCCATAATGGTTAAAATTTCCCTGTTCCTATCTTATCAACTTCCTGATCATAAAGTAGGACCATGTCTCCTTTTGAGAAGGTGCGAGGTTTGACATTGTGGTCATATTGCGCCTTAATTCGTCTCTTATGTGCTTCGTTGGCCAATGCGGCTTCATGACACATTTCATCTAGATGGATGAGATCTAAAAGACGTGCCTATTCTTCCTAAGTGTCAGGTAGCAGGTCAATTGCGAGTTTCAATGATGGTATTTCACATTGTATCGGTAAGATTGCTTCCAGACCATAAACCAGCTGAAAGGGAGTGAATTCGGTCGCATTTCTCACCGAGGTTCGATATGCCTAGAAAGCCGAGTACAAGATCAAATGCTAGTTTCGTTTATGAACCCCAATCATGCATTGAAGCATATGCTTAAGAATCTTGTTCATAACTTCAACTTGTACATTAGATTGTTGATAATAGGGGGTTGAAATATCATGTGATAGTCCTAACTTGGTAGTCAACTCATTCACTGTGTGATTGCGAAAAAAAATTTCCATGATCTGTGACTATAGCTTGCGGTACACCAAACCGTGAAATCACATGGTTAAAATAGAACAATGCAGTTGTCTTTCCCGTCACTGTTGAATGTAGGCATCACCTTGGACCACTTGGTAAAATAGTCAACGACGACAATAATATACCCATACCTCAGCCAAGTGGGGGTTACATGTCATGAAGTCAATGCCCCATTTTGTAAATGGTCCAACAATGGCGACATGATGCATTGGTGTTGGTGGTAGGCAGGTTTTACAATCAAATATCTAGCAAGCATGAAAAATTCTAACCGCGATAATGCAGTTGTGAAATATGGTAGGCCAGAAGTAACTAGCGCGGAGAATCTTCTGCGCGGTAGTATAGCCAGAAAAATTTACACCGCATGCACCAGAATGGAAATCATTTAGAAATTTTTCGACTTCCTCATGCGTGAGGCACCTACGTAAAATCGTATTGACACCACGACGATAAAGTGTATCAATGACAATCAGATAATTTTGGCTTGGTATCGAATATGTCGCTATTGCAAGCGAGAGGTATTAGGCCGAAAATTTTGGGTCTAGAGATAGATGATGAAATCTCCATACCATGGGTCATATGAATCGATCAGAAACAAAGCCTTCATTCGGAATTGATGGTTCCGTAGTAGGATTGGTACTACTCGAGGAAGGTCACAAATAAGCTCAAAAAATACCAAATACTTCTTTGACTTGGATTTGATGAATTCCAAATCAAACTCCTGCAAAATGACGATCCATTTTTAATATTTCCCCCCAAAAAATTGACATGACAGAATGTATATCATAGGATTGCAATCCGAAATGACAATGGTCTTTTGAAGCAAGATATAATAGAAAAATATTTGTACAACATGAACGACTGCCAAAGCGAGCTTCTCAATGTATGTGTACTTAAATTCTATATCATCGAGATTATGACTCAAATAATATATTGGATGTTCAATCCCATATTCTTCTTGGACTAAAACCATAGCAATGGTTGTATCTGCAGCGACGAGATACATGAAATCGTCACTTTGATAATTTGGGGGATAGATTAATGATGCTAGAATTAGATAATATTTAAGAACATCAAACGAAGCTTACGCAACCTCATCCCAATGGAAGGGTACCCCCTTTTTCAAGAGTTGAGTAAATCCTTTATCCATTTCAGCGTAGTTAGGAATGAACCACCTTAGAAAGCTATCCTTCCCTTGGAGTCTATGTAACTGAAGCATATTGGAAGGAGTGGGAAAATCAAGAATAGCCTGGACCTTTAATAGATCAAGAAAAATTCCGTATTTCGACACGACGAATCCAAGAAAATGACCAGAACGAACACCAAACAAACATTTATGCAGATTGAGGCATATTTTATAGTGACGACATTGTAAAAACATCACTCTTAGATGTAGTGGGTGGTCAACCCATTTTCGTGAATGTGCAGGTAAGTCATCTAGATACGGTTGAACTATGTGCTTGATGTCATGAAAAGAATAATTCATTGCCCTTTGGAATGTGGCACCAACGTTATTTAAACCAAAAGGGAGTTTACGATAGGAAAATGTGCCCCAGGGACAGATAAAATCCATTTTATATTGGTCCTTTGGGAGAATATTAATCTGATTGTAACTGGAGAATCCATCCATGAAAGAAAAGATTTCACATCTGACACATTCATCAATAATCTAGTTAATAAAAGGAGTTGGATAGTTGTCTTTCTGACAAGCATGATTAACATCCCGATAGTCGACACACACTATAATTGTCCCTTGTTTCTTCATGATAGGAACAATGTTAGATACCCAATCAGTAAGCGGAACGAGGTAAATGAATCTAGCATGCAAAATTTTTTCAAACTCTGCTTTGATCACAAGAGATTTATTTGGGTGAACAAGACAAAGGCGTTGTTGCACCGGGTTAACATCAGGATACATTTTAATTTCATGTTCAACAATGCTGGAGTCGATACCTGACATCTCCTCATATGACCAAGCGAATACATCTCAGAATTCACGAAAAAGAGTGTGGTAAGTGTCAAGTTCATATGAAGAACAAGACAGATTGACATGAAAGTTTTCTACGATATCAGGTTTGGTTGAAATATCGATAGAAATTGTTTCTTTGATATTCGATGGGTTTCTCTCGGAATCGATGGCATGGATAGGAATATAATTCATCAAGAACTCAACAACAGTAGGGTGATATAGTTCAGATGGATTATCTTCATTGTACTCTGGAAGATGGGATCGTTGATGTGATGATTCCCATGGTTCTTCTTCTGGCATCATGGATTCCATAATGCTCTCATTAGTCGAGAATACACGTGAAAATCGATAAGAAGAAGTACCAAAATTCGAAGAACGATCAACCCAAATGGTCGGTGACAATGGATTTGGATTTTCTGCATAAGCAAAGAAAATTGATTGCTATGCTAGCTCAATTGGAATTAGCGGCATGATGTTGCCCAACCTAGCTACTTCAGAATCATCGAGTATCTTCCTTAAGTCAGATGAAGTGAAAGATATCATGTTGCAGGTCTCTATATGTGTGATTTCTGCCGATGTCGCAAGTGACAATAATGAAAAAGGTGCCCATTAGGGAAGGATCCTTAAAGAGTCCTACACCAATGTTCTGAAGAGAAGTTGGGGGTCCATGAACTAACGGAACACTTCTAGTTTCCTGGGAACCAGAGGCGAAGAACGAGAGTTGATTAATGGATGCTATACTTCCTTTATGGGGGAAGATGATCATACGAAAATAGGTATATACTACTGTAACCATAGTGTAAACCCATGGTCTTCCAAGTAATATGTTGTAGTCGAGGGGTATTTCAACGACCTCAGCTTCAACAGTAACTGATTTTCCCCCTAGTTCTACTTGCAAGTTATTAAGAATTCCACAAGGCTTATATGTATGACCGTCAAAAGCTTTCAACGTCGTAGGTGATCGTGACAAAGTCGGCGAGCCAAGTGATATCCAACTACTCATTAACATGATACAAGTAGATGTGCCTTCATCAATGATGGTGCGATGAATGAGGCGATTCAGGACATGTACTTGAATCAAGAATGCTAACTCTGTTGGTAATTTTGGCATATAGTCCACCTGATTAAAGACTACAAGATTTGAATCCGTTGGATCAATTCCACTGATCGCAGACAACAAAGAATGCTTTTGGGAGGGACAATTCTGAAGAACCTCAAGCATTGAAATAGCAGAAGGTAACTGAGCCAGATATTCTACTACATTATAATTTTGAGCTGCATGAGCTTGAGGGTTGAATGTCGATTTGTGAACTACTCCCTTCGGTGGTTAATTGTTAACTCTAGAAGGATATGTAGTAGAGTCGAATCAGATGAGGTCAAAGTCGAAGTGGTAGGTTGATCTGTAGCCTAACCATTGGACGAAAAAAAAATATTATTGTAATCTTTAATTAGTTTTGATGCCAAAACAACAGTTTTGGGCTTCGTAACATATAGCATAATTTTCTGCGAACTAAAAGCAGGATCCGTCGCAACCAAATGTGTTTCTGGGTTCGGAAAATGATTTGTCAACACTGTAAATGTGGTATAAGTCTTAAGAAGTTTTGGGACTTCCGAGCGGTGAGGAAAATCTCACGTAAAATGATCCTCATTACATATCAAGCAAGGGTGATGAGGTTTCCAAAAATAACTAGATGAATCAGATGATTTTTCCCGGGGGAGTGAATTTGATTTCTTCTTGTCTTTCCCCTTCTTCCTATTTCCTGGTTTCTTATCACTTTTGCCTTTGTCAGATGAAACGACATGGATTTCGGAAGAATATGCAGGATCAAATGTAGTAGGGTTTTGATTTGAAGCAACAAGTGTAGGACCTAATAATCGACTTGCTACCGGAGCGCTAGTGTTACATAGCATTTTGTCACTGTCCTTGCAATCCCCAACTCGCACATTGGAGGGTCATTTCTGTGACCAATGCACAGTGTCATGCCTTGAAAATACCATACTTGCTTCCCTTTTGATGAAAGAAACATTCTTCTTGTTGACATTTCCCTAAGCAGAGCTCTGAAAATCCCTATTTTTGCCTTGGCGTGAGTAGCCCATTACATCCTCGCGCCGACCTAGAAATTTAACATTGAGCCCGTGCCACTTGGTGCTCTGTGCCAGTTAGACACCTGCGCCAAGTTGTTTATGCATATTTTTAAAAAAATAGAGGCGAAGGTACCATTCCAACCACCTCGGGGATGAGTCATTGGGAGTCGTTAAACTGAAACAACCACGGATTCCTTCCTTTAGTTAGTAGTTTCCACCTCCCTTGGAACACTCCTAAAGGATAGGCCTCCCTTCCACCTTTGTAGGGATCCCAACCTCATCTTTTTCCTCTATATAAACAAGCCATCTCCCTTTATGAAAGCTAGCTGAACAAAGAGAATTATACAGCTGAAGTGCTGAACATGGAGAACTGAACTATAGCTGAATAATTGAGTTATTGAGAAGGTAGATCAAGAAGGAACTCCATCGAGAGGGCCCTTATCCCATCCGAATTCCCCGACGAGCTTTGAGATGTGTTTCTTAATAGCTGTCGAATTCGTTCCCCGTTTAATTGCTCTTGGTCTCTTTGATCCTGTTGAGCACGTTCATTGGTTGAATGATCATTACCTTTCTCATTTGATTCTTCTTCCTCTTACTCCAAGCATCGATTACATTGCTTGTATGGGTCATTTTGGAGATTTCTTTTTTATTTGAAAATATTATAGCATTAGTTTGGGTATTGTTGTGTTTGTTTCATGTTGCTGGAGTCATTTCACTTCAAATTTTACATTCGATCTCTCAAGCTAGTGTCTTAGTTTTGTTTTTCATGTTATTTAGTGCACTGTTTGCTCTATTGCATTGAAAAAACCAAAATATTGCATTCTTTTTGCTTTGAAAATGAAACGTTCCCTCGCATAACTAGCATTGTATAGCCTAGGAAAGAGTTTTGTTTTCTGTAGATTGCATTACATGAATTAGTGGATGTTTTCGCATTACTTCATTATTCGCCATCGCTTGAAAGTTTACTTTCCTTCTCGTAGATAGCTTTCATCGAACGAAAATGGTATCCTTCTGCATGTAGTTTTGAATTTAGGAAAATTTCAGATCCGACATAATTTAGGCCTGGAAAAAGAAACCTAATCCAAGATCAACGTTAAAATCTATTTCAATTAACCTAAGGCAACATTGAAACCTTATGAAATATACTAGTGGTCTAAGTTAGAGATGTGTTCCAACGTCTTAAAACCTAGTAGCTGTCGTTCGCCATCTGGCTCCAAACAACGCTAGTATGGACTTGTGCTCCCCGTACTGTCAAGTATATAAAGGGAGACCCTTCTAGGTTGCAATCCTTTTATCCATAGGAAGTTGAGTCTACCGCCTTGTAACCATGATACACTGAACACAACATTCGGGGAGACTACCTGCACGTACATTAAGTCCTTGGTCATTTCTCTTTAATTTGATCACCAAGGTGTATATGGCAGGTCACGGAAACCTGGCATAACCTCTTGCTTAGAATACCTGAGCAGTAATTTTTTGATCTTTACTGACTCCTTAAATTTGAAAAGATCATCGAGCACTTGTCCTTTCACGCTCGTTCAAAATTGAAAGTGACTAGAGTCATATTTTGCCTGTTTCTTGACTCGTAAAATATGAAACAACAAAGTTTGGTTTCAGTGTCGTAAAATAAACTACCCACGATCACACGTCCATTAAAATTTTTAGCACTTGGCTTGTTTTTGTTTGCCTTGGTTTCTCGAGTCTTTGCCTGGATCCCCCTTTTTCCTTCTTGTTGTGAAGTAGTCACGGTGGCGGAACCACCGGTTTCATTGTCCTCGCTCCCTTCTAGAGGTAGTCCTTTACCAGACAGTTCATTTGAAACTCCTCGATCCACTAGGTCTGTCGAGCTTCAACAACCTATTCTCCTGTCAGTTTTACCCCTTGCTACCTGATCTCTCGTTGACGAGCCAGTTGAGTTCAATTGGCCTCCCTCGGGTGCTTGGTCTGGTTTTGGGGACGAAGAAGAGTTCCCTCCTCTTATGTCAGGATCACCATTTCTAGTTGTTGTTATACCTCCTAGTCCCCGTAGTATTTTCAAAGATATTACGACGAAGTCAGACATGGAATCATCAGGTCCTATTGGAAGTGATGGAATTCTTGTTTCTACTGAAGAATATCAACTTTTCCCTGAAAAAACCCCTCATGTGTCTGCTCAATCTTCACCTTCGGTGTCACTTCCAACCGGATATAGGTCCCTGGGTCAGATTATTGCTAGTGTTATATCCATGGCAACATCTAGTTCATCCAAGAGTCCAGTACTTCCATCATTAGTACTGTCACCGATGACACCTGCTTCGTCGCTTTCAGTTACATCTGTCCCAGTTCAACCTACTGTTTGCATGGATGTGTCTACGCCAGTCACTCAGTCACCAACGGCCTCGACTGAGATACCTGGTGGCCTTAATTTAGAAGAATATCTATTATCTATTCATCAACAGAACTCTCATGTTTCTCAACAGCCTCATGCTCCTTCTAATCCGCCACACCATTATGACGAATATGGTAATCCTGTCTATTTTCCATATCTTTCTCCTCATCACTATGATGCTGTCGGTACCCATATCTATGCGTTTCATACTCCCCATCATTATGATGAGCGTGGTGTTCCTGTTTATGACCCCTATGAAATCGTTCCTGAGATTGGGAGGACTTATCAGGTGCAACCCCCTAGCCCACAAGGACAACCCTTTCTGGGACAACCTTCAATTTAGTCGCGGCTTGCATTAGGTCCTCAGGGACAACCTTACGGTCAACAAGGCCAACCTTTACAAGGTCAGCCTATGGTCCAACAAGGATAACCCCAGGAGCCTTTCTGTCAACCTTTGTATCAACCAGGACCTTCTTACGGTCCTGAGGGGAAAATCTATTCGTCGTAGGGACAATCTTTTGTACAACAACCAGGATCATATACTCAAATTGGTCCAAATGTTGGGCAACAAGGAAAACCCTCTGGTCCTCCTCCAGGGCAACCTGGTCCATTGCAACCATCAGGCCAACCTGCTCAACACCAAGTTTACTCTGCTTCACAGCAGAGTCCTACTTTTCAGCAGCCTGTTCATCCTGCTCATCAACCAGTCCACCTTGTTTATTCAGCTCAATAGGGCCCCACTTATCAACAGCCAGTTCAACCCTAAGGTGCTTATTACCCTCATGGTCAATATAAACCAGTATATAGTGCCCCTCAAGGCTTTACTTATCACCCTCAATCTCAGTTGCAGTCTAATCAACCGCAAGGCCATGCTTACATTCTACTGCAAAATCCTTATGTTGCTCAGTAAGGACCTCGATGGTATACTCAGAATCAGTATCCTAGTCCTGAATATCAACAAAATTATTCGGCTTATCCCCCATATCGTCAGAATCCTTCGGGACAGAACCAATGGGGGAAATTTTTTTCTCAAATAGGGTGGAATGTGAATTCGGGTTCTTATCAAGGACCTGCTATGCCTTTTAACCCTCAATTACCATTTCTCGCCACATTGGAGTTACCGGATGTGTCAAAGTTAACGAATGATACTATTCTTCATAACCCATATTAGCCTTCAGTTCCGACTAAGATTCTCGGTGATTGTCCCAAATTTGAGGGCAAGTCCAGAGAAGACCCCCAAGCACATGGTATGACTTACCACTTGTGGTGTTCCTCTAACTCTTGGGTTGACGATTCTATTCGGCTTCATATTTTCTAACGAACTCTTACTGGTGCTGCTACTAAGTGGTATACTGAGCTCTCTCATGGTATCTTTCAAGATTTCAACTCTCTCACCATGGCATTCCTTACTCATTTTCAGTTACCGGTTCGTTATGAAGCAGGGACGCATCTCCTCACCTCCTTGAAACAGGATCGGGCTACTCATATCTCGGACAATATTCATGAATGGAGACGTCATCATCGCTTGATCAAATTTGAAATTCCTGATCAGCTTCTTACTCATTGTTTCACTACCTCCTTTGTCAATCAGATTGTGAAAGACATAGCCATGGGGGCATGTGTAACCGAGGAACAGGCCATTGCTCATGCCCAGTACCTTGATCTCGTGTACTCTCAATCAGGCATATTATATGATATTTTGACTGATGCCCCTCGACCTGGAACTTCTAAAGCATCGACGACCCCATCTTTCAACGGTATTATTGGTTCTATGTCTCAGACTTTGTGTAAGTATTCTTCTTCCAACCCTGGGAAGAAAAAGTCTAATTCTTCCAATGATATTGCTCCTAATTCTAGCCCGGATCTTGATAAAACCTTTGAAGTCAATGTCGTTCAGGCCAATCCTGTAGATAATACTTCTAAAGGAAAAAAGAAGGGTAAAGGCAAGGCCAAGGCTGATGCCCCTAAACCAAATTCGTCCAAATATCGTGCTGATGATGGTTCGCTGCGTAAGCCGAAGTACCCCTGTCTGATTTGTGATGAAGAGCACTACACCAAGGACTGTCCTCGACGGGCCAAAGTGAGTAGATTTCTCAAGGGCACTCAGGGTACTCCTGCTGTCCTTAAAGAAACTTTTCCGTCTCAGCAGACCCAGATGGTCGAGCAGCCTCAGTCATCTGCTCCATTTGGCTCTCAGGTGTTCATGATGAATGGTTCTGCATTCGTTTCTATCGCTACTCGGTCGAAAGATTATGCTGGGTCGCGCCAGGAAACGAGGAAGGAGATCAATGATGGTCCTCCTCCCCCACCTGTTTCCGGCCCTCTTGAGATTGAAAGGCGTAGTGATGAACCTGTTATGCGACCACCTTCCAAAGGTGTTCTCCGGAAGTCTTCCTATAATCCCAATGCCCGTGCTGCTCAACATTACAGTATTGTTGAGGATTTGGCACAGGCACTATCCATGATGTTTGTGTTAGAAGTACTTCAGATTTGTCCGTCTCAGTGGAAAGCTTTATTATCTGCGATCGGAGGGGTTGATCCTATTGATACTCGCCTTCTCGCTTTCGATCTAGTGAATTTCATCCTACAACTTCTGCACTAGATTGCGCTCATTTTACAAGTTTTTATTAATGACCTCGACATCCATCAAGCCGTTGTCGATGAAGGTGCATCAACCTGCGTCATGTCAGCTTCTTGCTGGAAGGCCATTGGCTCTCTGACCCTGAATTCCTCACCAAATTCCCTTGAAGCATTTGATGGAAGGGAATCAAAACGTTTGGGTGTTCTCGCATGTTTGCCGATTACCTTGAAAGGGAAGACAGTAGATGTTGAAGTAGAAGTAGTTGATGCCAAACTCAATTATAATCTTCTACTCGGTCGCAGTTGGACTCATGCTATGCTTTGATTTCCGTCCACCCTCTTCTGTGTTTTGAAATTTCCACACGAGGGCAAGATTGTTACTGTCGATTAATTGTCATTCTTCACCTCTTCTTCTGAGAACAAAATTTCGTATGTGGATAAGATCCCTACTCCCTTCGAGAGAATTGGGCTAGGTCTCTTCAAAGATCCAACCCTCATGGGTATATTTACCCTTTCACCACAAAGACTGCTCAAGTTAATATCATCTCTCAGTCTAATGACCCATGGATTATACCTTCACTCGAACAAGACAATTCATTTGGAGATTCAATGCCTTTGAGTCTGATTGAAATCGATTATTATGAACTCATTGCTACATCAGATACTCCACTCTCTGATGGTGCTCCGTTGAGCTTGTCTCTTGACGTGTATTCTCAATCCCCTTGGCTCGGCAATTCAGACTTGCCTGATCCTTTGAAATAAGTGTTTCCTTTCGATGAAGCCATCGTGGAAACCATGTCTCTTGAAGACCTGCTGTGGGATGATGGTCATCATCATTCTTTGTTTATGCCTGGCCTCGGGGCTATGTCTACATGTCTTGAGCATTTTGCATCTCAAGTTCCTTCTCCTCCGCTTCAAACGCCAGTCCTGACACATGAAGTCTTTACGGAAGGAAACTTCAGCAATATCACAGAGACGATGCCTATTGACATTTTCGTGAAGTCAGGAATCGTCGAGAACATCCATGTGGGGGTCACTTGTTCTTTAGATTAAGTCCAATTTTATACTAGCCTTTTCCGCGAATTTCGTGATGTCTTCGCATGGTCCTACGAAGAAATTCCCAGCATTGATCCTAGTATAGTGGTGCATGAAATCCCTACCTATCTCGGTTCAAAGCCTGTTCGCCAGTGTCTTCGTCCGGTGTACCATAGAAAGGCTGCGGCCATTAAAGGTGAAGTTGAAAAACTTCTCAAAGATGGTTTCATTTATCCAATTCCATTGACAGAATGGGTTTTGAACATCATTCCTAGATAAGAAACAGGGAACTATTCGTGTCTGTGTTGATTACCGTGACATAAATCGGGCCTGTCCTAAGGATAATTATCCTACTCCCTTCATTGATCAGATCATTGACGACTGTGGCGGGAGTAAGATTTTTTCCCTTATGGATGGCTTTTCTAGATATAATCAGATTAACATTCTCCTGGCTGATTAGCACAAGACGAATTTTATCTGTCCTTGGGGTACCTTCGCATACAAGAAGCTCCCTTTTGGCTTGAAAAATGCTGGGGCCACATTCCAGCGAGCGATGTCCTATTCTTTCCATGACATTCGTCACATCGTTTAGACTTACCTGGATGACCTTTTGGCTCATTCAGCTAAGCATAGGGACCATCCAGACCATCTTCGTCAAATCTTTCTTCGTTGTCGACACTACAACATTCGGCTTAATCTGCATAAATGTGTCTTCTGCGTTGATTCCGGTAGAATTTTAGGGTTTATCGTGTCTAAAGATGAAATTCACCTCGATCCACTCAAGGTTGAGGCTATTGTCAATCTCTCCTCACCATCCTCATTACATCAGTTGTAGATTCTGCAATGAAAGGCGAATTCTCTACGATGTTTTATACCGAACTATGCAGAAGTAGCTAAAGGATTCACACGACTTTTTAAACAGGATGTCCCTTTTTGTTGGGATGAGATTGCTCAACAATATTTTGATGCACTCAAGACGTTGTTGGTCAATGCTCCTTTATTACGTCCTTCGAATTACCACCATGATTTTTCCCTCTATTTAGTTGCGGCTTTTAATACAATTGCCATGGTTTTGGCACAAGACGATGATGACAGTAACAAACATGTCATTTATTACTTGTCTCGTAACCTTCTCGATCCTGAAACACATTATGCTCATGTCGAGAAGTTAGCACTAGCTGCAGTCCAGGTCGTCCAACTCTTTCGTCATTATATCCTCTTGCGTATGATGACTGTGATTTCCGATTGCAACCCCATGACCTATATTTTGTCTCGATAATTTCTGGGGGGAAAATACTTGAAGTGGTTCGTTATCCTTCAAGAGTTCGATTTGGAATTTACTACTGCCAAATCAAAGAAATCACTAGTTTTTGCTAATTTGATTTGTTCCCTCCCTTCTGACTCCGCTTCGTCTCGTTCTGAGGACCGTATTCCGGATGATACACTTTTCTTGATTAGAAACCTCAACCCTTGGTATGGTGATATAATCGTATATCTCTAGACTTCCACATTCTGATCTGAGTTGACAAAGGATGCCTGCTGTCGTATCCGACATCACTCGCAACCTTATTGTATAGTCGAAGATACGCTTTATCGTGTTGGAGTTGATTCCATACTCCGCCGATGTTTGACCCTTGAGGAAGCTGAGAAATTATTAAATGATTGTCATAGTGGCGTCTATGATGGTCACATGTCTGGTTATTCCACTGCAAAAAATATACTTCGTGCTGGTTATTTTTGGCCTTCCATTTTCAAAGGCTGTATTGTCACAGTTCGTAAATGTCATGATTGCCAGATTTATCAACACAAATTGCGTGCGCCGCTTGTTCCTCTTCACCCTGTCATTACTGTTGATCCCTTTGCGAAGTGGGGCATCGATTTTATGACGTGTAACCCTCCATCGGTCGGGGGGCATGCTTATATCATCATAGCTGTGGACTAATTCACCAAATGGGTTGAAGCAATGCCTACGCTTGCCATTGACGGTAAGGCAACTGCTCAGTTCATATTCAATCATATTATTGCTAGGTTTGGTGTCCCTCAAGCCATCGTTGCCAATCATGGTTCCCATTTTCGACATTATATGATGGCGGAGTTGACTTATAAGTTGGGTCTGCGTCACGACAGCTCAACGCCGTACTACCCTCAAGCCAATGGCCAGGTTGAAGCTATGAAAAAATTTCTTGTCATAATGCTTCAGCATAAAATTTGGATCCATAAATAAAATTGGCATCTCATTTTATTTTAGGCTCTTTGGGCATGCCAAACTTCGACTAAGAGTGCGACCGGATTCAACCCTTTTCAGTTGGTTTACGGTTTGGAAGCTACTCTCCCGATTGAGTGTGAAATACCTTCGCTCAAGTTAGCTGTGGAATTACTGCCAAACACTTCACCATAAGAAGAGCGTCTCCTCTACTTAGAGAGGTTGGATGAAACTCATCACTTAGCCGCTTTGGTCATCGAAGCACAAAAGAAGTGAGTCAAAGCTCATTTTGATCAATCCGTTTCCCCTTGTTCTTTCGTTGAAGGAGATATCGTCCTCCTGTATGACCAAGCTCATGATAAGCTGGGGGCAGGAAAATTTCAACCTATGTGGCATGGGCCCTACATCGTTAAACATGTGTTGCAAAATGGGGCCTATGAGCTAATTGACTACGAAGGTCATCCTCTTGAACAACCCAGAAATGGGTTGTATCTCAAAAAATATTATGCGTGATTCATTCATGCATAACAAGTTTACATAGGTGTTATTTTCATTTTTGTAAAATTTTTTTGGGTTTGGTGTGCTTTGTGAGTGTTTTCCTGCTTACTAGGTCTTGCTTATTGTGCATATTTCTATTACCCCTTATGTCGGTTTCGTGGATGGTGCTTCCTGCAGTACCAAGAATTTGTCTTCGGCAGCCTGGGTAATTTATGATTCTGTTGGCGAGTTGATAGATATGTAAGGTATTTGTCTAGGATGAAATACAAAAAATGTCGTTGAATATAGCGCTGTCATTGAGTTATTAACCGAGGCAATCAACCTCGGCATACGCGCATTTCTTGTAAATCTATATTCACAACTTGTTTTTTTGCAACTCAATAATTATTATTCAGTTAGAAATCCGCACATTCTGAGATTGTATTTATGTATTCGTTTTTTGGAAAGACATTTTGATTTTATTACTTATCAAAATATTCCTAGACGAATGAACACATTAACTGATACAGTGGCTAACATTGTATTAGATAGACATTTGCATAATTTGTAAAAGCATCATCATATGTGAGATCCATGTAAGGAAATAGATGTATATATATATATATATATATCGCATGTTTGCAACTGTGTGCATCAGAAACGTCAAAAAATATATGTATGTTTCTATTACATCCTAAGACATCATGTCTCACAAAATATGTAGATAAAAGAAACCTAGGTGTCTAATCAGCATGATGCTCGTGATAACATGTCATGGCGCATACTAGCCTCCTCAACAAGCGATGGATTCACCTGGGCACCCCTACAGTATGTCTCTGATAGGCGCGAGTAACATTGTCAAAACGTGCATAATCCAGGACTCCTCGGGTGACCCCCTACAGATTACGCACTATCTCATCTTCCTTGCTGCCCTCACCTTGAGGGTCGAAATTGCGAGGGATTCGCCTTGCTATCAATGACATACCAGCAGGTCTCTCTGAGCCAACATCGGCATCACATGGATTTAATTTCAGAATGTACATAAATAAACAAAAAATCATAATACTCATAAAACTTAAAAATTGAGTCTCACCCAAATCTTCATCCCAATTTTCTCCCTCCGGGAGTGGGAGGTCCGGATCATCAGTGAAATCTGTGCCAGAGGAGGGCCAATCCTCCAAGACAATCAGTCGTTGATAGAGCCAATAAAAAAATTCTGGCCTCCAAGACATTTGTTGGCCGCCCCCTGCCCTTGGCATCCATGCTACCCATCCAGCCATCCATGGTTCTCTCACTGGTGGTGTCAGAACTATGACCTCTTGTCACTGAAAAATTGGTAATCGTTCCAAGAAGAACGATACCAAGATGGATCCATAACTAAATTGTTCTAGTTTGGTCTTCTTGCATTTGGTTAGTTGGCGCTTCATGTTTATGGTACGACCTCTGCCCAATTGTAGATGGTCGGAGCCATGCAATCCACAGCAAGAAGCAACTGTGTCTTTGTTGCTTCATGTGGTGCTTGTGATCCCGCAACCCGTGTGTTTGTATGCAATACCATGCGTGGTGTCAAATCTAGGATAGTTTGTATATCAACTTTACCACTACCTGATCCTTTCCATGCTCCTCGACATACCGTGTCTATCACCATGGTCATGTTTTCCATGCAGGGCCAAGTGCCAGTTAGGAGTGGTGCTGCACCTCTCCGCGATAATCGTGTGATGAATTACATGTCAAAAACATCAATCTCAAGTTCTTGATCCTGTAGGATGAACTTATCTTGATTTTCATCCCATATGCTGATCAGATACTGTATCAATTCTGGTTAGGCTGGGAGACATGGTGTTAGAAAGAATTTTTTCAAACCACAATTCCTGAGGGCTTTCATAACTCCCTCATTTTTCATGGCTAGCTCATCTTCTTCACTATGTTCCTGTTCTTTCCATTCAATGACCATTTTGCCTCTTTCTACCTGCAAACACACACATATGAGTGATATTAGTCAATTTTGGCCCTTATATTTGTAAACAATTGGAGTATTTGATACATATTTTTGATAGAAATTGGTTTGCACCATTTTTTCTAAAACAGTCGCGCCAATGGGCGCGCCCTAGTGTTAAAAATCGGGTGGTTGGCATAACTCCGTGCCCGAAACTTGCGCTAACCACGCAGCCATAAATTGTACATTTGCTCCCCCAAAATTTGAAATTGACAAATGCAGGAAGCAAGAAATAGCTTAAAATAACAAGAGGGATCTCAGCTCTTACCTGGAGTTGATGGATTTGCGATTGATCTACTGGATTGGCCGCTATTGTCGCCACAAGAATGCACAGTAAAATGGGTAACTATTGCTCCACAAGAGGTAAAAAGTGAAAAGTAATTATTTTTACCATTTTTGGCATTTTATAACTATTTCACAACCCTAATTAGGTTTTAAGACATGTTTTTCGATTATTTTATTGTATTATTTTTGGAAAATGGGTTTTATACATGTCTCTTGTGTAGCAACAGGTTTTCATGCGACAATGATGAAGTAACGAGTTATATTTTATACTTTTTCGGACTCGGTAAAAACATGAAAAAGTCACTACTGGAGTCATCTTTCAGCTCTTTTCTGACTCTCTAAAATTGAAAATATTTCCGAGATGCTTGTCGTTTTGAACTCATTAAATGGTTGCGAAATGATATCTATCCAGTATACGTTTACCCCTTTTTCGGGCTGGGATGGATTATTTACGAAAAAGGAATACCTTAGCCTATTGCGACTAAGAGTTTCTTTCACATTTTGTTTTCTACCTTTTTAGATTTGTGAGACTACCTACGAAAAGGGACTGTTGGAGTTTTATTTTCTGCCTTCTTTTCAAACTCTCTAAACATGAAAAGACGCCAAGTTCTTCCTTTTTCAAATTCGTTAAACTCTAATGACATCGGACTTCGTCACCATGAAGTTATTTGAGTTCCTCCTTCCCAGGGCTCATAAAATGTACTAGGATGGATTTGTACGAAGGAAAAACTTACAGTGAAAGCATATGCTATCCCCTTCAAGCTTGTTTTAAAAAATAATTGGGGTACTCGCCAGAAATGGTGGGGGAAAATGGAACTAGATTTTAGTTGTGTTGGTAGTATGTCGCTCTTGAACATGGAACTTGTCTGCATTCATGTCGGGTTGAGGACATCTCATTTCGTCATTTTTGCCTCCATGGGTTTAGGTAATCTCTTTTGACCTCTCATTTTTTCTTTGCCATGTCATCATGACCTCAGATCCTTTGATGTCAAATACTGCCAAATCCAGTGTCATGCTGCTGATATGTTCAAGAGAAGTTTTCCTCTGTAGTTTTCAACCTCCCTCTGATTCTCTATTGGTCCTAATTCACAAACACGATATTCCTCTGTCTCATGTTGATGATGTGGGAAAAATTATGGCCCTCCTTCGACCAGGTCACTTCTTGTCGACTTTATCTCATTATCCAGGGATTTGATCTAGATACTCCCTTCCAATACCTTGGAGCCTGCATGCCTTAATGGCAGGTTCTTCGCATTCGACGCAAGGTCCACATCATTGGCCTTCGATTGATTGAATCTGCGGGTGTTCGACGCCAAATCACTGTTCACATTCCGTGGATTGTACCTTTTATACCTTGAGAGACATTTTCATTATTGGTGGTTCCTCTCACATCTGTTAACAACTTTCATCATTGGCTGTTAATCAGACGATTTTCTTGCATGTTCGACTTCAGCTCATATATTCGCATGCTTGAATTTGTACTTGTTCGGATTGAGATGGAGCACAAGACCCTGGGTTTTGTCTGCTAAAATCCAAGCTGCGGGTTCTTTGTGGATTATCATGACTTATTGCATGACTCTTTGATTGGATGGCTGTGACCATACCTGAGTGTATTTGTTGACCTTTACTACTATATGGCTACGTCCATACCTAGATCTCAGTTTTTATATACTCTATTATGGATGGATGCGCCCATGCCACATGCTCATATATCAGAGATATTTTATTTTTTAATTGCAGGTCTTCTGACAACGGTGTTTGGTTCGAACACATTCTCATAAAGCATTTCACCCCTCCCTCTCCCTCAGACCTCATGCTTTAGGGGCATCTGTTACACAACATTTTGTCACTGTCCCTGTAATCCCTAACTCGCACATTGGAGGGTTTTTTATGTGACCAATACACAGTTTCATGCCTTGCAAATACCATCCTTGCATCCCTTTTGATGAAAGCAACATTTTTCTTGTTGAAATTTCCCTAAGAAGAGCTGTGAAAATCCATATTTTTGCCTTGGCGTGAGTAGCCTGTTACATCTTCACGCCGTCTTGGAAATTTAACATTGAGCCCTCGCCACTTAGCGCTATGTGCTAGTTAGACATCCACGCCAAGCTGTTTATGGATTTAAAAAAAAAATAGAGGCGGAGGTTCCATTCCAACCACCTTGGGGATGAGTCATTGGGAGTGTTTGAACTGAAACAACCGCGAACTCCTTCCTTTAGTTAGTAGTTTTCACCTCCCTTGGAACACTCCTAAAGGATAGGCCTCCCTTACACCTTTGTAGGGATCCCAACCTCCTCTTTTTCCTCTATATAAACAAGCCATATCCCTTTATGAAAGCTAGCTGAACAAAGAGAATTATATAGCTGAAGTGTTGAACTTGGAGAATTGAACTATAGATAAATAACTGAGTTATTGAGAAGCTAGATCAAGAAGGAACTCCATCGAGAGGGTCCTTATCTCGTCCGAATTCCCCGATGAGCTTTGAGATGTGCTTCGCCTGAACACTGCTGGAGGAGACTGCAACGTCAGAGCATGATTATATCTCTTCTTTCTACCTAATAATGTAAGTGACTATTGTCTGGTTCCCATTTTGTATTTTGTCTTTATCGAATGAAATATGCTTAGTCTTCTATGACTGACTAGTATTTTTTGGATGAAATTATTATGTGGTATGTGGTTATTATATTCTGATCTCTGTGTAGGTGTCCAAACGCGATAAGTGAAGGGATTTTGACTTGCCAAATCAGGAGCGAGAGGTTCTCATCACTACTATGATTGTCGAAGACAACATTGGACCACAGGTTGGCCATCTTATTGCGTCCTATTTCATTCAAATATCTAGGAAACTACACTCTAGCATGATTCCTTGTTAGTAGACCCACTCTAGGGCTAGAGGGACCGTCTCTATCTGCAGAGAAGACTTACCTACATAACAACTAGCAGATCCAATCACACCATCGTGGGCATGAATGTATTGAACAAATGGAACAGGAGGAGCATAAAAATTTGGTCGCAGCGCATTTTGAATATTTTTGTAGAGCGTGTTAGACTATTCGTAAATTAGATCCAGATACTGGGAATAAGAAATGACTTTCTCTTCAGTGACAACACCGCCTTTGGCCACATCCTTGGTGATAGATGGAAACAAGGATTTAATAAACCACTTAGGTAAAATCTGATCAGGAACAAATTTTTTAACCATTCGATGATGACAATGCCACTCATGTATATGATCGGATATATGAGTAGTAGTGGTCTGTTTAAAGCTAGTCAAAATTTCTGTTCCAGTTTCATATCTGATGGGTAACTGGAAGTGGGTTAAAAAGGTAGTGGCTAAAGTTGTAAAGTTATCAAATGAAGCTAGTGGTAATTCAATGTACCACTTTGCAACCAAACTAGTAAGCGTTCACTGGAAAAAACACAATCTAACAGAATCATCATTTAAGGAGTTAGATGAACACCATAAATGATAAGTCATGACATGCGTAGAACGGTCTTCTCAAGAATTTCCATTGAATTTTGGAATGTTCGAGGGTAATTTATGTGGAATAATCGGCCACCAAGGTAAATAATGAATTGGATAATTGGTGAGCCGATTTAAATCTGGTAATCCTAATGTTTAAAAAAAAAGCGATTTTCGATTAAGGCCAGGTTGAGCATAACCAGGATAATATGGAATCCCCTAAGTAGTAGGCCTTTGCATTCTAACAAATGGATTCTGTTGTTGGTAACCTAGATAGGGGTAGGCTTGCTGACCAGGTACTGGATAAGCCTGATACTGTGGGAATGGTTGCTGTGGCTACCATGGTATTTGATAAAATGGTTTCCTGCTAGGATAATTCAGACCCATTTGTGAATATATAGGGCCAATAGAAACTTGTGACAAAGGTAAAATAGCCTGCGGTTGCGAAATTCCTAATAGAGATGGTTGTTGAATAGTAGCTTGGGTAGACTGAGTCTGTAGACCCAAAACTTGAGGGTTAGGGGTGGAAGCAATCGATTTTGAAGACTAAGCAACAAACATAGAATAAATGACAGGCGTAGTAGGCATAAATGCGACGGTTGAACTAGTTGATATTGATACACAACTATTTGCAACTAAATAATCAAAGTAGGCTTCCATTGGCAAACAAGCATTCCAACATATGATGGACCTAAATATGACGGAGTACTGCCATATGGACCGAACATCTGTGGCCCCCCAACGTATGGAGTATAGGGATATTGCACATACTGACTTTCATATGAAGGGTATCCAGCAGATAATGGATAAGATGGATGGTAATTAGATAGACCAGCCTGATATTGAGGGTCCGACCATTCAGTATTCATGATAGATGAACCATATATAATTTTAGATGATGACATGGGTGAAGTCCATGGACTAGAGGAGACACCAGAGTAGGTTCCATTCAAATCTCGATAACCTTGTTGGATGGATGGATCACCATACAGATGTTCCTCAGGTGTCGTCAAAAACATCAAAGACAAAGCGACAACAGATGATGCCGCAACTGTAACGGGCGATATAGTCTGGGATGCTATCTTTGTCATGGTTAAATAACCCAACAAATACTCTAACGAATCTACGGGAACTTGAGAGTCTGTTGAAGCCTCTAAAATCCTAGATTCAACATTGGGGAAAACCACCTGGTCTGGACCTTAGTGCAACTCCTTTTCCGTTTGGGATGGTGGCTCCGACTGGATAATATGGGACCAGTTTCCCAATGATATATGGGTTGATGATTAGTTGTTTGTATAATGGGTAATGGAAATGATAATTTATCTAATATATAACTTAATAAATACAAATAACTCTGCTTAACCCGGGTATCCTATGATAAATGCGATTTTGGATTTTTTAGATGAATAATCATATAGGTGGCTTATTCATCCAAAAGAAAGGTGCATTCACATATAATAATTACTTTGTTTAAGAAATTAAACAAAATAATGATGATAACATATCGAATTCATATATATATATATATATATATATATATATATCGCTTACATATATTTTGAAGGATAACAATTCTAAGTTTTCAGAAATGATATAACAAAGGATTGTTTCACAGGCATACATATGTAAACAATAGCAATTTCTAAAGAGAATGTTTCATTGCATAAGAAAAATTAAATAACATGATAATGATAGAAATACTGGATACATTTGTAACCTTCTGATGAAAATAACACTCCGATCCCTCTTTCTTACTTAGAACAACTTCCAGGAAAAACAAAAGTGAAAATTCTTGAAAACAATTTCCTCATAAAATTGCAGAATCGTGATCCATGATTAATAAAAATAATATATTCGGAAGTACAGAAGTGTAGCTTCCCAAGTAAAAAATTAATACAAATTGAGGACCCTTTTATAAATACATGAAAGGGGTTTAAATAATAATAAAACTAAAACAAACTATCTAAAACATCGCTTGAATGCTTTTGGTACTGCAAAAACATGAAAATAAGAGATCCGATTTCATAAAAATAGAATTGTGATCTCCACTAGAACATGTTCATTGCATCTCTTTCATATCTGGTACGTGCAGCTGGCAAATCGATAGCATTTCTTTCACTCCGGGAGGATGACTCAATCGGGAATGTTGCTGGCTAGTATATGTGGCACCCGAAAGCTCTGGAATCATATAATTGATGGAATGGGAGAGGCATTTTGTAGTCATCTGCTGGCTGTGTGGTTTAAACAAATAGAATCAGAATGCATCCCATGTTAGTCCTTGCATTGCGCCAAGCTGTTGGTCCTTACTGGCTAAATCCTGCTTCCATTGTTTCCCTAATTCTTTGAATTTTGGGAGATTCCCTAGGATGCAATCGGAAATCAAGTTGGCCATATACAAATTATCATTGACTAATTCCACTAAACTGTTCATTACGGCTCTTGCCCTGGAGGTAGCCCGTTCTTCCTTAATTAACCGCGTTTCCCATTCTACAAACAAAATTTCCTTATGTGATTCTTGGATCTTGGGAAGATTGGCAACTATGCCTTGGTCTGTGTCTTGCCATGTGAGGAATCCTAAAATTTTCTCATCGGCATCTTCGAATTCGAGCCTTGTGTTTACTGCCTTTTCTATGAGCGATGTAGCTATTACACATAGAGGGTCAACTAGTGATATTTTATGACATAAAATATCAAGTTGTCGTGAAAATGCTTTACTTGATTCGAGAGCCTCCATTTTGCACTGATCAATCTCAGGATACTCCTTAAATTTTTGTATTTGTGCTTGTAACACGTCACTCTGTTCTTCTTTGGCTATCTTCTCCTATTGAAGCATTACCTGCAATTTTTTTAGCTCTTGAGACAGCTACTGTTGCTTGTGTAGAGCTTGTTGGTCAAGCTCTTGTTTCTCAAGATTCAACTGCTCTCTAAGCTACTCACTATGTTGTCTTTTTTCAATTAGCTGCTGTTCTAGCTGTGCTAGTTTTTTTATTATCCACTGTGGCCTTTTATTCCAGCAGCACTATTTTTTGATCCTTTTATTTTATTAATTGGCTGACTTCTGATGCTTTTTCCATTGTTGTTGTTGTATAAGCCCCTGAATATTGAGACAATTTAGTTAAATCCTTTGAAGGATTAACTTTAGAGTCTTTCTAGACAACATTCATTAATTTGACTTGAGGAGATGAAAATAGACCCTGATCGATTTTCCTTTTCTTCCTTTGTTTTCTAACTACAGCCCTATGCTTTGGACTATAGAAGACATCCAAGGGCGATATATCTTCAACTTTAAATACAATTTCCTTAGAATGATTTTATGGGATGATCTCAATATCTTGGGTATTAGCATTGCCGACTGCTCCTTTGACTGTAACACTAGTTACCATGGGCTGTTGTGTCATGGGCGATTATGTTGTAGCCACATTCTGGGAATCGTTCAAGCCCTTGATTTTCCGATCAAACTGCTCCCACTCCTTCAATAGATTTGAATTAATATGCATATCGGTGTCAGATGAATCGTCAGCCTTTTTACCTGTCTTTTTCTATTTAGTTTGAGTATCAGCCTTTTTACCTGTCTCCTCCTTATCGGTTTGAGAGTCGGCCTTATTTCCTGTATTATTCTTGACCTTCTCTTTTTCAGCGTTCTTTTCTTCACTGTGTTCTTCCTGTTGCAGTAGGGGAGTAGTTCTTAACTGATCAAGAGGTATTGTTAGTAGTCCCTTGGTCCTGAACTGCATGAACTTTTCCATGTCATTTTCTTCAAGTTTTAAATTTTCTAGATGTTTAACCTGTGAAAATACCTCGTCCAAGGCGAATAGATCGAATAGATCGTCGAAATCAACATCTTCATGTTCGAATTTAGCGACCTATACCATAGATGTAAATTTGTAGGAAACTTTCTTTGGATCATACTGTCTTTTGGGGATGGATGCTAATCTGAGATCTTTTATTTTTTTTGGCTTCTTTCTCTGCATGTTTAAAATCATTTAGAGAAAAAGATCCACATTAGAGGGGAAATGTAGGCCACATCTGCTTCTTTGAATTATTCAGGTTTCTAGACATCCCTTTCTCTGTTATTTGATAGGATATTTCTTGAGCTAACACTTTATTGGGAATGTACAAGGGTAGAACATGGGGATCAGTGATGCTTCTGAATAGTTGGATATAGGTGAATTTTTCCTCTCCAAACCAGCTTCCGATTGAGGTTAGGTCAATGCTGGCCTCGTCAGATAACCTTGGAGCAGGTTTGTTGAATATAGCTCGGTGAACTGGCAAGATAAACCCATGAAAAATTCTGTATATATGGTCTTTGTAATATGCCTTCCACAGATATTTGTGATAAATGTGGATAGAAGTCGGGTTTTGAGGAGTCCACTTCCAGCCTAAGATAGGGAATTCAGAGTTGAAGCATATGGTGTCAATAATATAAGCACTCATGTAAAATGGGGGTATTACCTGAGTAGACACATATCTGTTTCTCCTATAATTGAGGATTTTGTTTGCCATAGTATCAGATAAAATGGTTGGCCAATACATGATGTAGGATTTAACAACGACTTCAATTAAAGGTACCATCTCAATAGAAAATTTAGCCGAGTTGATGGTTCCAAACAATCTACACATCATAGCTGCAACATAGAAATAAGGAGATGCCAAGGATTCTATGGAGTACATACCTGAAGATTTGTGCTTGTGCTTTTATGGAAAATTCCTCCATTATTTGATAGGATCTGATTCCACTTCATTTTCTTTGGCGAAGTCTTCCAAAAACGCTTTATTGTAGATTTTCTGGGGGTCTGGTAGGTGATACATCTTCTTGATGTCTTTTTCTTTGAAAGACTCAAACATCCTTTCATCTGATGTGAAGAACTCCCTGTCCATTATATTTATACTTTCTATCACCCATCTCACCAAGTCATTATACAGGAACACATTCGCATGAGTTGCTATTTTGTGAAGATAGGAGCTCGCCAGTTCCTTCATAGTACTTTCTAATTTTTTATTTGAATCTGTTGTTGCTCTTCCTTCTTGAATTACAACTGGACCTTCTGCCTCTAGTAGATTGTAAACTCCTTCCTATGAAGTTTTTCCAAGACCCAGACAAGTAGTATCGGTTACTAATACCAATTTAGCTGGTTTTTCTTTTGGAATGACGGGGACCTTCGCTTTCCTAGATTTCTTAGAAATTTTCCTGACTAGTAGTTGTTTCTCAGGTCTACACAATGAAACAAATGAGCAGAATGATGGAAAATTTCTTTTAAGAACGAATACAAGGCGGAGAGGAGAAATGGAATTTAATCATAATAAAGATGATAGATTAAAGAAATATTATACAATCCTAGATGAAATCCGCGAAGGATTTCAAACATGAATATCTTTTAATGATTTCCTTGTATAACGTGAGATTTTAATGCCATTATGGGATGCATCGTCGCACATTCATAACGATCCATTTTAGAGTTAATACAATAAATTTTCATATCTCTAATCAGCGATGATCGCATATCGGAGATCGAAAGTCTTAAAGGTTAGGCTTAAGTGTTTCCATTTCATATATGTGATTGTGATTATTGCTGAGCTGGCATGGAGAGCTTGGTACTTTTAAATCATATCAAATCATTGATATTTCCTTTATAAATGATCTATTTTCTTAAACATGTGTATATTTAATACCTTATGTTTTTATTTACGGGAAGCACACTTTTGTAATAATGATATCGCATCGCAAGGTTTTAGAGGAGCATCTTTGGATATGAGTCATGTGTTTTAGTGATGAGCGATCGCGATTTGACTTATCGCATCGGGGAACTTTAAAAGGGCGCATAAGGATGTAGTATGACTTCACTAATTTGTGATTGCGATCGGGTTTATCGCGTCGAAGTTTTCAAAATGGAAAGGTTTTGGACATTTTCTCATGTGATATGCAATTTTCGATTGCTTTATTACATCGGGGTTGAATGATAACACATTTGAGTTTTTTCTTTTATACTTTTGAATATGAGAAATGCGATAAAGGCCTTTATGTTTTTTATTTTTTGTTAATAAATCCTTTTTCATTGGGGTTTGATTCTATTTTATGATGGATCGGATTTCCTTAAAACATTTTCATGAGTGCAAAAGGATTTCTTGATCTGCAATAAGCGATGCTAAGGAAAATTTTATTATCCTTTTATAAAAGTTTATTTTTTCAAAACATTTTATCAATTCTATAACTATTCAAAGAAAAGGGGACCCATTTCTTATTTAAAAATTAATACAAAAATTTGAAATGGGGAGGGTTGTTTGTATAGTACAACAGAGTCAAAAGGATCAACAGAAGCAGAGTCGGTCAAACGAGGAAAATACTGATATAAATGAATCTCCAACCCAAAATGAGTGGGACTCGAAGGGGTTGTCTCTTCCTGAAGTTATTCCTCTATCGAAATCAAACCAGGTGGATGCAATTCACCATTAGTCCCGAGATAAATTTCATGCGGTAAAATTTGTGACAAAGAGGAAGACTCGACGGTTACAGATGGCTGAGGATCAGACGGTTACACCAGAACAATTTCTTGTTGTTTGACTTAGGGATCAACTACTGCATCAAATTCCAGTTGAACAAGCTCAGGTTCAGGATTCACCGTTTAGCTGGATTGAATTTCAGTGTCCTCAGGTAACTGTGAGATTTTGGTCTCGAAAGTAGTAGATAAACCAGGATCAGTTGAAATGAATCGAGACTCGGTACTCAAAGGATCAGATGTCTCTGGTATATCAGATGATGTAGCACCAAGATTTCCAGAGGTACCAAACTCGGTGGGGCGAGCATGCCTTCATCTACTAGGAGTAGCTTCTAGTGGTAACATAGGTTTATTCACTGTCCTACGCGGACAATGGGGAAGGGGTTGGTCTTATTCCATGATTGCTGATTGATTTTATACAAAAACCAAGGACTTATTATACGTGCAGGAAATATACCCGAATGATTTGTTTGATGTATCATAGGTACAAGGCGGTCGAATCAGTTACCTATAGATGGTAAGAAACCTAAAGTTGTCCTCCAAAATATACACAAAGGTACGTGGAGGCCCAATTCATATTAGCACTGTCTAATGTGAAATCACACAGTGAGAGAATCCCCTTATACTTTTCGTACTAGAAAACCACCTGATATACTCAAAAGTACGTGGAAGAGCTCCGATATACTTACGTACGTGGAATGAGGTATCGCACTCGGAATGTATCACATACAATTAACAACAGATGCTATGTTTAACGACACCCTAGCACGTCTTCTAACCTAGACCTCTAAATGTTATCGTAAATGTTCAATGCTTGCTTAGATAAATTCAGATAAATTTTATGTTGATCTTGATTATCAGTTTGTCTTTTAGGTTCACCACGAGATGTATTGAAAATTCATAGAATGCAATTATAATGATAAGCATTCGTTTCAAATTTATTTTAAACAATGAAAAACTAGCTAGTAGGGATAGAGTAATCAGATAATTTGCAATCATCAATGAGCACATATAAATGAAAAATTTCCCTAAAATATTCCTCAATTAGCACTCACAATCCCTAAATGCAAATTCATGTTTTTCTTTTCAGTTTCATTTAAGTTTGGATGAACGAAAAAGAAACTAATGCACAAACAATCACTCAAAGCTTTCAAGAGAAATGAATATTGAAATGAAAATTCATCTTTTAAAAAATAATGAATTGATTAAATGTAAAATTGAACTTTGGAACTATTCACAATGATAAAGAAAACACAAAGAAACATTGATCAAACAAATCCAAAGTGAGGCAAGAAGAGTAAAGGTAAACTGGTCTTTGAAGGTATTAGGTCACTCAAAACTTCAGCAATAAAACACTGACATGAAAAGAAAAAATAGATATATTTTGGTTGGTCACAGGGGAAACACACCCCTGAGTGGTAGACAATGTGTTGCAAAGCATTGTCCCTAAGCCAACAGTTCTATGCAGAGCACTGTGTCAAGATCAATAGTGCATTGGTGCTAGAGGACTCTCTGAAAAAGCAAGAAATCACACTAATTTTGCTAAGACACATTCAAATGACTGAAAATAAGCTAGTAAAGTCTACTAGATGTTGATGGACAAGGAAAAAACCACTAGGGAAGATCCGTCATTCCGCAGTATGGTCACCAATTTTTTTTACGGAAATACAAACCTACGGATAAGTATGCTTTCCCTAAGTGGGTGGTTCACTTATAACAACAAAAATAAATATATTTGACCATTTCCTTAAAGTGAATAGATAAAGGGAGAGAAACCTACTTATAATCTATTCGCTTTCGCTCGCCTACCTTCATCGCTTTCGTCACTCTCAATCCAACTTAACTCGCTTGATTGATACCTGCCATAGCAAACAGAAGACATAAAACAACATAAAGGCAATATGATCTATTCAAATTAAATAAATTGAATTGATTAAACTCATTAATACATATATCACATCATTGAAACATGCATTGGGAAAGGAACAAATGTCTTTATTATGAAGTAGAAGGAGGAGTACAACCAGTTGATCAATTCACTGTCTCTCATCCAGCTTGAGTCCCATCCTCATCACATCCAACATACACAATACAACAACATCAAAGTACATGCACAACACCTTCAAGAGTTTATATCTCACCAACATAACTCTACTTAAAACAAATTATTTCTCTCTTGTGTACTATGTTCACTGCGCTATTTATAAGTATATGGAGGTATTTTGACATAAATGAATCATTGAATGGTTTTCCTAAAAATGGATGAAGAGAAGTTAATTGTTCATGGGAATTGGAGGATAATAGGTTTAATGACTTCATGGGTTCCAAATTCGAGGCTATCAGATGAGGTGAGAGCTGGAACAACTTCTAGAAGTCACTAGAAGTTAGGGAGATTCCCGGAATCCAATGAAAAATTTTCTCCGAGTCTACCAGCACACTCCAAAGTGGGCCTAGGTCCTCTGCAGCGCAACCTTGCATGGGAGTAGATGCTCTGGAAAGCAGGTACAACTGTCTAGGGGTGCATTGATGGCTAGATAGGGTACTTCAACTGGCATCTAAGTAGTGAAAATTTCATGAATGAAGACCATCAATGTGATGACTTGCTTAGGGCATGTAGCAACCAATGTAGAGTATGAAAGACCTTAATGAATACTGATTTGTGTTTTGGGATGATTCCCAAATTGAACTGTAACATTCATTCAAGTCCTTCTCATCAATGCTGCCTATTAGTTCCATTGGGGATTCAAGCTGTAACTTATATAGTTTATTGCTCCTGACTTCGATTTGTGATTTCTTCTTCCAACTTGGGTGTGTGATGTATACTCTGTTGCCAATGAATTAAACATCATAGCCTTTGTTTTGAAGTTGAGACACCGAGAGTAATTTCATCCCCAAACCAGACACATGTAGTACATTATTGGCCCGAAGCTTATTTTCAGCTTTCATTTGAAATACTATGGTACCTCTTATGATAGGGGTACATTTTTCTTTATTACTAATGGTGATTTCAAAGTTAATCTACTCTTCTTGGTAGTTTTAGAAACATTCCCACACTCTCGTCATATGAGCAGAATCCCCACTGTCAATGTACCAGACTTCAAAAAAAGCAATGCTTGACACACAAGAAAAATCTTCTTCCAATTTGGATGCCAGAACATAAACATTGTGATCCATATGTTATTCCATGCTTCCCTTATTCTTTGGAAAACTGCGTGAACCCTTCCGAGCTGCTGCAAAAACGTCAAATTTATGTTCACTTGCCAGTTCTCTGCTCCTGTTACACATCTATGGCTTTGATACCATGTAAAAATTTCAATCCAGAAATATATGGTTGCAGTGATATATTTATTTCTCCTACTTATTACTCCGATAATTTAATTACAAAATTATTTCAATAAACCTCGAAATAAATACTACTGCAACATTCACTAATATGTATGCAGAGAAAGGAACAATAAGAAACATAAGCATAAGAAACAATCACATGTACACACTTATTTTTGGACAATTGTCCCCAGAAAAACCCAATGTGGGAAAACCTGTGCAATAGATGAGGGTTTATATATTATTATTCAAAAAATGAATTCTTTACAAGGAATAAACTAGCAGATTCATTTAGAAAACATATGAGACAAAATTCCCGGATCCTTCTAAATATTTTCTAACACTCGGAAGACCCTCTGTCTCCCTATGTGTCTCTCTACATGCTTCTCTGTGCAGTCCCTGCACTAGACTGCATCACTGTGCGTGGGTACACTATGCTACAGCTATGTGCTGCTTTCTATGGCCCTCTGCGTCCCTTTCTCCTCGTTCTCAGTCACTACTGACTCCCTCTTCTCCTTCTTCCTCTGCAACTCTCCCTTTGAAATCAAATTCTATTTCTTCAGAATTTATCTCGTTTGAGTTACTGAGTGTTTGCCTGACTTTCTTTCCAAATGACCCTCAAGGCTTCTTTTATAATATTCTAATTGATGAAACAACAACCCAGATAATGTTAGGTCCCTATATTACTAGTATAGTCCCTTATTGTTGTTAGTGTAACCCCCTTATTGTTATTACTGTACCCTTGAAACCCCCATATTGTTATTATTGTGCCCTTAAATTATTATTGTTAGGTCGGCTAGGATTACATTGTAGCCCTACTAGGATTACATTGTGGCCCCATGGACTCCTATATATAGAAATGAGGTTTTGTAATTTGAATCATCCAAGAATTGTTCATTCATTTAATGTATTGGAGGTTGCCCCCTCAAAGTGGCTTATTTCTAAGTCGTTGATATCTCTTTTATTCTCTTTTTGGAGCTGGTTTCACAACATTTGGTATCAGAGCTTTGAGATTCTAGGGTTTCGCTGCTCCAAACAGGTCATCGTGGAATTTTCGCTATAATGTTTTTTTTTACGAAGGTTCAGAATCTGAAATGTTTAGAGTGCGAAGCCAAAATCCTGAGGAACATTGTCGCAAAATTTTAGAGCTTGGTTCACAATATTTTCGGAGATATGATCTGTGCAAGTTAGGTCATTTTGTAGGCTCTTGAATTTAACCTAAACAGGTCATCGTGGTATTTTCGTAATAAATTTTTTTCTACGAAGGTTCAGAAGCTAAAATTTTTAAAGCTGCAATACTGAGGAACATCATCGCAAAATTTTAGATATTGTTTCACAATATTTTTGGAGATATGATCTGTGGAAGTTAGGGCTTTTTGAGGCTTCTGAATTTCATCTCAAAGAGGTGATCGTGGGAAAATCTTCATAGCTCTCTTTTTGAGCATCGGATTGGAATGCTGTAAGATGTGGCCACAAGTACACAGACTATAGTTTTTGGTCTATCAATTTCAGAGCCAAAGGAGGAAACGATGACACGTGGAAAGTCGTACAAGTTCACGCTACTGAACAAGTCCAAAATTGGGGAAATTGGACATAAATTTTCCTTGAAGAATCCAAATTAGATCAGACCTATGGAATTTGAAAGAAGCTTCAAAGGGCTACTACAGGGCTGAATTTAAGATATTGAGGATCAAAAATTATAGAGATAATTCAATTTCAATATCGAGCTCCTCAAAAGCAAGTAAAAGGTGTGTATTTTTTTTTTGAATTGCATAAGTCTTGTTTGAAGAATCAAGTTGAATTGATTCCAAGGGCATATTGTAGAATATATATCAGTATTGGATTATAAAATGGCCCCTAAAAAGAATTCAACACCCATTAAGCCTTTAGAAAGCTCTACTATGACTCATGAAGATGAATAATGTCAACATGACATATCAAAATTACAAGAGCAAGTGCAACAAATTTCGCTCTCGCAAAGAGAAAAAAAAATTGACATGGAAGTTTTGAAGAAAGGCGTGGAAAATAAGATGGATGGTTTGAAGAAAGGCATAGTATCTAAGATGGATGGTTTGAAGAATGGCATGGAATCTAATATATATGGCATGGAATCTAAGATAGATGGCATGGAAGCTGGCATGGAATCTAAGATGGATGACATGGAAGCTAAGATCGATGAGAAAATGGAAAACATGGAGAATGATCTAAAAGAAGACATGGAAGGTTTGACAAAGTCGATACAAGAAATGTTTCCTAATGGTGAAAAGATAGTAGAGGAAACTCATGATGAGAACAAAATAAATGTTAATCGTGATTTCATAAACTCTAATGTTGGCAAGAAGAACCACCATATTCCAAAAATGGATATGAGGAAGTTTGATGGAAAGGATCCTATAACATGGATCACACTACGGATAGGAGCAATATTTTGATCTCCATAATGTGAAAAATACACAAAAGGTACGCATTGCAACTTTACATTTAGAACAAAATACATTTGTATGGTATTGATGGCTTTTCTACCATAAAAAAATTGTCACTTGGTGAATTTTTATGGAGGAAATGATAGCACATTATGAGGATACAAAGAAAAACACCTTCTTTAGCCAATTTATAAATCTCAAACAAAAAGGTTTAATGGGGGAGCACATTGAGGACTTCCAAAAATTGAATATAAGGGTAACTAATATTCCATAGGAACACAGGATTGATCTCTTCATAGGTACTTTAAAGCATAACATCCAACATGAAGTTCACATTTTGGAACCTGATTCATTGGAGAAGGCATTCAGGTTGGAAAGAAAAATTGAATGTAAAATTATGGCGACAAGGAAGCCTGCCACTCACTTTATAAAGAGGAAGTGTTGCTACTCCCTGAATTCCACAACCTACAAGGTTGACAACACAACAATTGGAAGAAAAAAGAGCAAAAGGGCTTTGCTACAGTTGTGATAGCAAATACACTAAAGGTCATAAATGTGCTAAGAAGAAATTATTTTACATAGATTGTGAAGAGGAATAAAATGAACAAGAAGAGGATATACACCAGGAACCAACCCTAGAAGAGGAAGAAATGAGTTCGACCATATCGTGTAATGCATTGGTAGGAATTACCGCTCCTAAAGCTCTCAAGATAGAAGGAAATATCAAGAAGAAAAAGGTAATAGTGTTGATTGATTCATGTAGTACCCATAATTTTATTCATTGTAAGGTAGCCAAGGAATTGAATTGTTTACTATACCCAACACCAGAATGTCAAGTGATGGTTGCAAATAGAGGAACTATAAATTGCTCTGGAAAATGCCATAATATCAAGCTAACCATGGGGGAATATGTATTTAATAGTCCAATTCTTTCCATTCCTATGGGAGGTGCTGATGTTGTACTAGGAGTACAATGGTTACAATCTTTGGGGACGGTAGCTTTTAATTTTCAAGAAATTTTCTTGAATTTTTTTTCAGAAGGAAAGGTAGTCAAATTACGGGGTATTGCAGGGAAGCTGAGAAAGATAATAAGCTCTAATGTCATGAAAAAGCTTCTAAATAAAGAACAACGAGGCATAATTGCAAAATTATGCTCACTAGAAGTTCCAACATCAAAATCATCTATTTCTGCAAATCTCCAAAAAGTCTTGGACAATCATTCCAAGATTTTTGAAACTCCAAAAGGACTCCCACCTATTCGTGATCATGATCATGCTATTCATTTGATTCTAGGAAGTGTTCCTCCAAACATCAAGCCTTACAGATATCCTTATGTCCAAAAGAGCGAAATTGAACGTATGATTGTAGAAATGTTAGAGGCTGGTATAATTCAACCTAGTTAAAGTTCTTTCTCTGCTCCAGTAGTATTGGTGCACAAGAAGGATGGATCATGACGCATGTGTCCATATTACAGGGAGCTCAATAAGCTCACTATTAAAGATAAATTTCCCATTCTTGTGATTGATGAATTATTGGATGAATTACATGGAGCGATTTATTTTACCAAGTTGGATCTTCGTTCAGGATATAATCAAATTAGAATGAAGACCGATAAATTCTGAAAACAACATTTCTAACTCATGAGGGTCATGATAAATTTTTGGTCATGCCTTTTGGCCTTACCAATGCACCTTCTACATTTCAAGGGTTGATGAATTCCATTTTCAAACGCTTCCTTAGAAAATTTGTGCTAGTATTTTTTGATGATATGCTAATCTCTGACAGGTCTTGGAAGGATCATTAAGGATTAGTTGACGGAATTGCTCCAAACTATTGCGGAAAGCAACGGTATATGCAAAAACATCCAAACGTTTCTTTGGAGTACGGGGGTGGAATATACGGGTCATGTTGTATCTCATGGGGTGTTAAGGTAGACCCTAACAAAAATTAAATCCATTAAAGAATGGAAAGTCCCCACAACCATAAAGCCGATTGCGAGGATTTCTCAAGTTAACGGGGTATTATCGAAAAGTTTTAAGAATTATGGGAGAATAGCAGCACCTATAGCAACATTATTGAAGAAAGATGCATTTTCATGGACTCCTGAAGCAACTAAGGCCTTTGAACATCTTAAAGAGGAAATGTGCCTAGCACCAGTCTTAGCTATGCCAGACTTCACAAAAACCTTTATTGTGGAATGTGATGCCTCAGGAAATGGAATTGGTGCTATTTTAATGCAAGAAGGAAGACCCATTTCTTTTGAAAGTCGTCCAATCAAAGGAAAGTATTTACAGAAACTTATTTATGAGAAGGAAATGTTAGCAATACTGCATGCACTAAAGAAATGTAGAACTTACCTAATGGGAAGACACTTCAAGGTAAAAACTGATCATGATAGTCTTAAAAAAAAATTTGAACAAAGACTATCTTCAGAAGAGCAGCAAAAATGGGTCACAAAGATGTTGGGTTATGACTTTGAAATAATCTACAAAAAGGGAAGCTAAATGTTGTTTCAGATGCACTCTCAAGAAAGAATGAAGAGGTGGAAGCATTGCTTTGTGCCATTTCTATTATCCAACCAGATTGGATAACCAAAGCAAGAGATGAATGGAAGAAGGATGAAGAAGTGTGGATTGTAGTATTTTATTCTTGGAGCATTGGTCATGTTGGTAAAAATATATGGGACTCTATTATCCAGGGATTGTAGTATCCCATAACCACCAGTCTAAAAATAGACTTCGACCTATAGGTCCAAAAAATAGAGTCCCATATATTTTTACCAACATGACCAATGCTCCAAGAATAAAATACTACAATCCCTGGACCATGCTCCATATGTCTAAAAATAGACATAGTCTAAAAATAGATTTTGCGCCAGAATTTGCCTGCGGGCCCACTTAGTGAAGGCGACTTCATTTCACTAAGCTCCATCATCTTGCTGCATTTTCAACACCAATCCCTTATCCTGACATGTGGTCTTCGTAGTTCTCTGATATAATCCTCCCAGGTAGCTTCCAAATTAGGATCTAAATGAATTTTTTCAGTTTTTTTTTCCAACCTTGATGCGATGTCAAGGAACCCTCGACATCTGCTACCTCATTTAATAAAATGATTCCTTGATCATTTAGTGTTTATGTTAATTCCCTTGGTATTTCATAGCCTCCTCTGCATCCTACCCAAGGTTCAATGCAAATTCTTACTTTTTCTCAGTTCCCTATATGCCATGCTAGCACATCTTCAATAACCCTAAGAGATTCAATTGTAGCTTTCCAAATTACTAATGCATTTGGTGTTTTCTTATCCTTCCTTTGCACTCATTCCTCAACGGAGAGAGGATTCATATACTTCATTTTGACTATAATAGTCCATAGATTATCCGACGAAAGTATGCGTTGTTGATTTTTGTAGCATCGGAAAGAAGTCTCAAATTTTGTGAGGAGGCTTGGACATCAGCATTCCAAAGAACCCAGAAACCTTTTGTGGAAATTCCACTCGGTTCATGTTTTATTAAAATAATTAATTATTTTAATGGGGACCCTAGGTATAAACTTAGTAAAATAAAATAATTATTGGGTATTAATAAGACAGAGTGTGAACCTTCTAGAGAACAAATATCAAGTCAAGTTTTAATCTTAGTCATTGATTAGACTTCTAATTTGTTGTGAAACCAGCTCCACAAAGAGAAGAAAAGAAATATCAGCACCTTAGAAATAAGCCACTTCGAGGGGGAAACCTCCAATACATTACATGAATGAACAATTCTTGGATGATTCAAATTACAAAACCTCATTTCTATATGTAGGAGTCCATGGGGCCACAATGTAATCCTAGTGGGGCCACAATGTAATCCTAGCCGACCTAACAATAATAATTTAAGGGCACAATAATTACAATACGGGGGTTACAAGGGTACAATAATAAAAATAAGGGGGTGACACTAACAACAATAAAGGACTATAATAGTAATATAGGGACCTAACATGCCCCTATCCTTCAAAAAAGTGTTTTCCTCAACGCTTGAGTACCTATGGGTGCTTCTGTATAAAATTCTCATCCTCCCATGTAGAACCTTCAGTGGGTAAGTTCTTCCACTTGATGAGATACTCTGAAATTAATCGATTCTGTAGCTGTCAAGTTCTTGTTTCCATGACTGCTTCAGGTTCCACTATGATTTTTCCTTCCTCGTCAAGTTCTGGCAATATTTTTTGAACTGGAAGATTTTCACCTGTAACCTTCTTTAAGCATGAAACATCGAAAATTGGATGCACTCGTGAAGAAGCAGGAAGCTCCAATTTGTATGTCGTAGTACCAATATTTTGCAACACCTTGTAAGGACCATAGTACTTTGGCGATAATTTATTATCCTTCTTAGCTTGCTTAAGGCACATTTGTTTGTATGGTTGTAGCCGTAAAAATACCCAGTCTCCTACATCAAAACTTCTCTTGTTGCGATGTTGATCTGCCTACTGTTTCATTCTATTTTGTGCCAAATTCAGGTTGTCCTTTAAGAGTTGGAGAACTTCTTGTTAATGCTCAATGTGATCTTCCACTACTTGAACCTTCGAATTTTCTCTTAAAGATGATGTGATAGATGGTGGATGATATCCAGGGATTGTAGTATTTTATTCTTGGAGCATTGGTCATGTTGGTAAAAATATATGGGACTCTATTTTTTGGACCTATAGGTCGAAGTCTATTTTTAGACTGCCTCTCCTTAAAATAGGGAAGTCAAATATTATTTACCCTTAATAATATTTAGACTATAAACTTTAGTTTACTCTCTTGGAGCACTTCAGTTCGAGCCTTGGAAGTGGCTCATGCATCTGACAAAGGAATTACGCTATTCCCAAGGGTTTGATGGCATCATGCATGGTTGACTTCAGTTAGGACTTCAGTGGCAGAAGTTTGGTGGAGTTAATGAGACAGCTAGTGGAGTTGTGTTCTGTTTATTTTAGTTGAGCTGGTTGAGATTAGTTTAACTAGCTAATCAATTAGTTATGAGTGGATTGAATTAAATATTATTTAATTCATTAATTAGTAACTCATTATTCAACTCAAGAACACATCGGTTCACTACAGTGCATGATCAGTTCAGTGGAGACCAGTGAAAGAGGTAGATGAAAGGGTGGAGTTAGCTATCAGTGGCGACATCAATTGTGCATGAGATTTGCACCACACTTGGAGGAATTGCCCATGATGATTGCGTTGTCAAGCCAAGGAGATTCGAACCTTGGATCTCTATATAGACAGGCCTGGATTGCGCAATAGAGGCAAGGCAATTGGCGATGAGTTTTGAACCAGTAACCTGTTCAAAACTGAGCTAGATTGTGAGTAACTGTATGAGAAAGTACTGAGTACTTGTGAGGAGTATTGTACTGAGTTTGTTACTTGATTTATCCATTATAATATACACAATAGCTACGGGGTTTTCAACTATAAGCTTTCCCCATACATACTGTGTTAATGTGTATGATGATTTGATGTGTTATCGCTTGATTTTATTTCCGCATGTGTGATGATCTGAGTGGAAGAGATTATGTGTTGCATATAAATTCGAATTGTATGTGATCAAGATAGTCTCGGTGGATAATTAATCATTATTCAGCAAATTTCTACATGGTATCGGAGCTATTGAAGTTCAGATTGATCATCACGGTGATTACAAACTTATTTCGGTAGACAGAGTCTGCATGCGGGCCAGGTAGCCTCCGGATTCATCTTTCTTCGGAAAGTGAAAGGTCTGGTAAATGCCCCTTGCAATCGATCTCTGTGCTAGAAATAATTTGTTCTCACAGGTCTAGAGCGGCTGAGCTTTGAGGTGGAATTCGAAATTTTGCAGCAGTTTTGTTTTCTTGGTGCCGGTGTTGAAAATGTCTTTCAATGGTTTGCGACTCGAATATGCTCTTGAAGGCAGTTCGAATTATGTTGCATGGAAGGATTGCATGGAGGCAGTATTAGAAGATAATGGTCTGAAGGAGTTCGTAGATACGGATGTCCAAAAGCCCACTGATCCTGCTGAAGTCGATGCATGGCAAAAGAAGATGGCGAAGTGTCGAAGGATCATGTTGGAGGGCGTCAAGGATCATATTGTATCCAGCCTGCATGGAAAGGCTACTCCATATTTAATGTGGAAAGCTTTGACGGATCTATTCCAGAGTAAGAGTGACCAAAGGAAGCTGGCGCTCAAAGATAAGCTCAGGAACATCAAGATGGAGAAGGGCGGCAGTATCGCCAAATACCTCACGAAGTTCACTCAATGCAGAGATGAGCTAGGAAGTGTGGGGGTGACTGTCGAAGACGAGGACATGGTCGACCTAGCTCTCCTCGGTCTTCCGAAGGCTTGGCACTCATATCGAGATAGTGTCAATGGTCGGGAGAAGCTGCCGGGATGGGAGCGCCTTTGGGCGGATCTCATGCAGGAGGAGATAAGGAGGACTACTCGAGATGGATCTTCATCAAAGGGAGCTGATGAAGAAAACTGCGCTTTGGTGGCCAAAGCAAAGAAAGGGAAGATGTTGCATGGAAGGATTGCATGGATGCAGTATTAGAAGATAATGGTCTCAAGGAATTCATAGATACGGATGTCCAAAAGCCCACTGATCCTGCTGAAGTCGATGCATGGCAAAAGAAGATGGTGAAGTGTCGAAGGATCCTGTTGGAGGGCGTCAAGGATCATATTGTATCCAGCCTGCATGGAAAGGCTTCTCCATATTTAATGTGGAAAGCTTTGACGGATCTATTCCAGAGTAAGAGCGACCAAAGGAAGCTGGCGCTCAAAGATAAGCTCGGGAACATCAAGATGGAGAAGGGCGACAATATCGCCAAATACCTCACGAAGTTCACTCAATGCAGAGATGAGCTGGGAAGTGTGGGGGTGACTGTCGAAGATGAGGACATGGTCGACCTGGCTCTCCTTGGTCTTCCGAAGGCTTGGCACTCATATCAAGATAGTGTCAATGGTTGGGAGAAGCTGCCGGGATGGGAGCGCCTTTGGGCGGATCTCATGTAGGAGGAGATAAGGAGGACTACTCGAGATGGATCTTCATCAAAGGGAGCTGATGAAGAAAACTGCGCTTTGGTGTCCAAAGCTAAGAAAGGGAAGGGTAAGAAAACCTCTCATTCTGGAGCTAAGGGCAAGAAGCGGGATATGGCGAAAGTGAAATGTTTTCACTGCCATGATCACGGACATTATGCTACCAATTGTCCAAAGAAGAAGAAGAACAAGCAAGCGGGAAGATCTGCAGATGGAGAAGCTTTGGCTTCACGGTTCGAGCTTGACTTTTCACTGATTGCATGCTTGGTTTCAAGTGTGATGGGATCGGTGTGGTTCTTGGACAGCGGTGCGTCATTTCATATGACGGGAGATCGGGAGTTGTTCTCGGATCTGGAGGACAAGGATTTGGGTATGCACATCGAGATGGGCGATGACGGTAGATACAGTGCGACTGGTATCGGTACCGTATCCTTTCAGAGGGAGTCTGGTAAACCCTTTGTCTTAAAGGATGTCATGCATGTACATGGATTGAAGAAGAACCTGATTTCAGTAGCGATGTTGGAGGATAAGGGGTATGATGTGGTCTTCAGCGAAGGAAAAGCCTTCCTGCGCAGTAAGACTACTGGAGAGACCCGGAAGATAGGGGTTCGAACTCAGAACCTTTATCAGTTGCAAGTAGATGACTGCGCAGCTATGGCATGCAAGGTGGGAGAAGTGGTGAGCCGGGATGATGAGGGCGAACTATGGCACAGGAGATTGGGCCATCTTCACCATGGAGCTTTGAAGATTCTGCAGCAGATTTCTACTGGACTTCCTAAGGGCACCCTTGCGCAGTCAGATCAGTGCAAGGGGTGTACTTGAGGGAAGTATGTGAAAGCCACCTTTCACGAGAAGGATAGTCGCGCCACGACGATCCTTGAGAGAGTTCACACAGACGTGTGTGGTCCTTTCTCGGTTGCTTCGACAGCAAAGCACAAGTATTATGTGATCTTTGTTGATGATTTCTCTCGAAAGTGCTGGATCTTCTTCATGTCGAAGAAGAGCGATACATTCGCGAAGTTCTGTGAGTTTAAAGCACTGGTCGAGAAGGAGTCGGGGAAGAAGGTGATTGCTCTAAGGAGTGATAACGGTGGTGAATTCATCTCGGCTAAATTCAAGGAGTTCTGCAGCGCAGAAGGGATTCGGAGAGAGCTCATCGCACCCCATAACCCACAACAGAATAGGGTGGCTGAGCGGAAGAACATAACGATCGTGGGTGCTGCACGGGCGATGTTGCATGATCAGGGCCTACGCCTTCACTTGTGGGCTGAGGCATGCAATACAGCAGTGTATGTGCAAAACCGTTGTCCTCACAAGGTTTTTGGCATGAGTACACCGGAGGAGGCTTATTCTGGCAAGAGGCCTGATATTTCCCATTTGCGGATTTTTGGTTCTCCTGTCTACATGCATGTGACGAAGGATGTGAGAAGGAAGCTGGATCCAACTGCTGAGGTTGGAATATTTGTGGGGTACACTGATACGCCTCACAACTATCGGGTGTATGTGCCAGACAGTCGCAAGACTGTTGTGCGACGGGATATAAAATTCCAGGAGGAGAAAGCCATGCAGTGTTCGCTTGAGAAGGAGCTACACTTGCATGCAGATGAGGAGCTGTTAGTTCCTAAGGAGGAGCTTCCGGATGTGGATCAGCCACAAGAGGAGGTTCAGGAGGTGGAAGAAACCACCCATGCAGCGCCAACCATCAGAGGGCGCATGCGCACTATAGAAGCTGAGCGACTGGCTCGAGATGCAGAGAAGGTTGTAGGACCACCTACAGCACAGCGCAGACAGAGGCAGTCACTGGATCGGTACACTGGATACATGGCTCTTGTGAGTCAATGTGTTGTGACGGAGCCATCCTCTTTTGAGGAAGATGTGGAGGAACCCGCATGGGTTGATGCCATGATCGAAGAATATGATTTGATCGTCAGGAACAGTGCATGGGAGATTGTCCCAAGACCGGTTGGGAAATCAGTGGTGGGTTCGCGATGGATCTACAAGGTGAAGCAGGCAGCTGACGGGAGTGTGGAGAAGTACAAGGCGAGATTTGTCGCTCGTGGCTTTTCACAGATCGAGGGGATTGACTATGAGGAGACCTTTGCACCTGTCGCAAGGTACTCTTCCATACGGACAATCCTTGCTCTCTCAGCGCAGATGGGGTGGCACATTCATCAGATGGATGTGAAGACTGCGTTCCTCAATGGAGTTATTGAGGAAGAAGTGTACATAGAGTAGCCTGAAGGTTTTGAGATCTTCAGCAGTGAGTCGCATGTGTGCCGACTCAAGAGAGCACTGTATGGGCTGAAGCAAGCACCTCGTGCTTGGTACACTCGGATAGGCAGCTACTTCACCGGGCTTGGATTCTCCAAGAGTGAGGCGGATCCAAACCTGTACCAGATTGTGGTGGAGGGGAAGCTGTTGATCATCGTACTGTATGTAGATGATCTGATTTTGACTGGCGATGAGAATTTGATACTTTCATGCAAGGAGGATCTTGCACGAGAGTTTGAGATGAAGGACTTGGGCATCCTTCATTATTTCCTGGGATTGGAGATTTGGCAGCGCAACGGAGGACTATTTGTTTCTCAGGGCAAGTATGCCCGGGAGATTCTGGAGAGGTTCAACATGCAAGGCTGCAAGCCTGTTGACACTCCTCTTCCTGGTGGTTGGAGGAAGGAGGATGCTTCTTCAGCGGAGGTAGTGGATGCCACTGTCTATCGACAGTTGGTGGGGTCGCTTATGTATCTGGTCAATACACGACCCGATATATGCTATGCAGTTAACCAGCTTTCGCAAGCTATGGTTAAGCCTACCAAGCTCTTTTGGAAGGCAGGCAAGCATGTATTGCGCTATATCAAAGGCACATCGGGATATGGTCTATGGTACAGACAGGAGGATGGAGCGAAGCTTTCTGGCTTCACTGATGCAGATTGGGCAGGGAGTCCAACGGACCGGAAGAGCACTTCTAGAGGAGTTTTCAGCATTGGGTCGACAACAGTTTCCTGGTACAGCAGGAAGCAGAGATCCGTGGCACTCAGTTCAGCAGAGGCCGAGTACATGGCAGCTAGCTTGGCTGCATGCGAGGCTATTTGGATGAGGAAGATCCTCGCAGGTTTGTTCAAGTTGCATTTGGAGCCTACGATGTTGAAAATGCAGCAAGATGATGGAGCTTGGTGAAATGAAGTCACCTTCACCAAGTGGGCCCGCAGGCGAATTCTGGCGCAAAGTCTATTTTTAGACTATGTCTATTTTTAGACATATGGAGCATGGTTCGAGGATTCCAGTTTGAGATTCTTGGAGCATTGGTCATGTTGGTAAAAATAGATGAGACTCTATTTTTAGGTCGAAGAGGTCGAAGGCTATTTTTAGACTGCCTCTCCTAAAAATATGGAAGTCAAATATTATTTACCCTTAATAATATTTAGACTATAAACAACAGTTTACTCTCTTGGAGCACTTCAGTTCGAGCTACAGAAGTGGCTCATGCATCTGACAGGGGAATCACGTGGTTCCCAAGGGTTTGATGGCATCATGCATGGTTGACTTCAGTTGGACTTCAGTGGCAGAAGTTTGGAGGAGTTAATGAGACAGCTAGTGGAGTTGTGTTCTGTTTATTTTAGTTGAACTAGTTGAGATTAGTTTAATTAGCTAATCAATTAGTTATGAGTGGAGTGAATTAAATATTATTTAATTCATTAATTAGTAACTCATTATTCAACTCAAGAACACATCAGTTCACTACATTGTATGATCAGTTCAGTGAAGACCAGTGAAAGAGGTAGATGAAAGGGTGGAGTTAGCTATCAGTTGTGACTATACTGTTGATATTTGCAACACACAGATAGGAGGAGTAAGCCCATGAGGATTGTGCAGTTTAGGCTGGTAGTTTATCTATATAAAGAGGCCAACCCATAGCATTGAAACACGCAATAGAGGCAAGGCAATTAGTGGTGAGTTTTGAACCAGTAACATGTTCAAAACCAAGCTAGTTTGTGTGTAACTTCATGAGATAGTACTGAATACTTGTGAGGAGTATTGTACTGAGTTGTTACATGTTTTCTCTATTATAATATACACAATAGCTGTGGGGTTTTCAGCTATAAGCTTTCCCCATACACACTGTGTTAATGTGTATGATGATTTGATGTGTTATCGCTTGATTTTATTTCCACATGTGTGATGATCTGAGTTGGTTGAGTGGAAGAGATTATGTGTTGTGTATGAAGTTCAAATAGTATGTGACCAGGATAGTCTCGGTGGATAATTAATCATTATTCAGCAAATTTCTACATCGTATCGGAGCTATTGAAGCAGAGATTGATCATCACAGTGATTACAAACTTATTTCGGTAGACAGAGTCTGCATGCGGGCCAGGTAGCCTCTGGATTCATCTTTCTTCGGAAAGTGAAAGGTCTAGTAAATTCCCCTTGCAGTCGATCTCTGTGCTAGAAATAATTTTTTCTCACAGATCTAGAGCGGCTGAGCTTTGAGGTGGAATTCGAATTTTGCAGCAGTTTTGTTTTCTTGGTGCCAGTGTTGAAAATGTCTTTCAACGGTTTGCGACTCAAATATGCTCTTGAAGGCAATTCGAATTATGTTGCATGGAAGGATCGCATGGAAGCAGTATTAGAAGATAATGGTCTGAAGGAGTTCGTAGATACGGATGTCCAAAAGCCCACTGATCCTGCTGAAGTCGAAGTATGGCAAAAGAAGATGGCGAAATGTCGAAGGATCCTATTGGAGGGCGTCAAGGATCATATTGTATCCAGCTTGCATGGAAAGGCTTCTCCATTTCTAATGTGGAAAGCTTTGACGGATCTATTCCAGAGTAAGAGTGACCAAAGGAAGCTGGCGCTCAAAGATAAGCTCAGGAACATCAAGATGGAGAAAGGCGACAGTATTGCCAAATACCTCAGTATCGCCAAAAGCTCACTGATCACATGCTTGGTTTCAAGTGTGTTGGGATCGGTATGGTTCTTGGACAGTGGTGTGTCATTTCATATGACGGGAGATCGGGATTTGTTCTCAGATCTGGAGGAAAAATATTTGGGTGTGCACATCGAGATGGGCGATGATGGTAGATACAGTGCGACTGGTATTGGTACCATATCCTTTCAGAGGGAGTCTGGTAAACCCTTCGTATTGAGGGATGTCATGCATGTACCTGGATTGAA
>CM076578.1:161337478-161431143 GCA_034641835.2 Pinus albicaulis | reverse complement strand
TATCTTTTCAGTATTCTTTTGTATGGATATTTAACACCTCCAGTTTAAGGAAATTTTTTTTTTTTTTCACATATATACTGGGGTTTCATTTTGTATTTACCTGGTTGTCTGAATATTAAGTTCAGAAATTGGATTTTTATTTCCATCTTTTTAAATTTTCCTCTACCCCTCTAGTATCTCATTTAAAATTTAAGATCTCTTTTCCACTCTCCCTTCCTAATAATATTCAATATTCCTCATTTGTATTCCTCCTGTGTACCTTAAAACTATATAATATAAGTCTAGACCCTAGGTACATTCATCTCTTTCGATAACATCATATAAGCCATACATATATAATACATATACCGCTTATATATATAACACATATACTACTTATATATATAACCTTTGATAATATTCCTTGAATGCGCATATATATATATATATATATATATATATATATATATAACACATATATATATATATATAACATATATAGATATATCCTTTGATAAAATTATTTGAATGCACACCCGTATACATAGCACATATATATAAAATAACCCCTTTGATATTATCATTGGGTCCTCACATATATAGACATGTAATAGATACATATATAATATATATATATACCCTTTAATAATATTATCGTATCCTCCCAAGCATATAGAATGCATAGTATAAATATACTTTGACAATACTTTGGAATATCGATTATGTATATAATACATAACATACATTTCAATTAACTCCATATATATCCATAGATCTATATACCCGCGTAAGTCTACCATAGTCGAGATTTGGGGTGCTCGAACTATTGGTATAATTACATATCAGCGCTTCCTCTATAAATTATGAATTTTCGAGACTTTTCTAACCCTAATCGTAACCATTTTGGTATTGTTTACTTCCAATCATTTGCCGGATTCTTCGCGGCATGGCATATTATTATTCGTTCTTAATTATACAAATATCATCTAATGTAATAATGTCCAGGTCTGCGTATCGGCGTCGCTGAAGTCATATAAACTCCAAACTCATTTCAACTTTCGGCAGTTTATCATGATTTGGATTCTGAACCAGTGCAGACACGTTTTGATTTCATACGTGGAAGGCACAACATGCGTACTGGTTCTGGTTTGTAATATACGCGTCGCACCGTGTTGTATTAGACTTGGTTTAACGTGTGAGTTTGGTTTTGTTGCGTTTGATGGTTTTGCAGGTAGGGATGGCATCTCGCTCCTGAGAGGAAAGTACCAGTTGCCGGTGTATATCGTCCCCTACTCAGCAAGAGTTTGACGGGTGACTTTGCTATTTGTCATGTCGGCTGGCCCAAGTACTGTGTGAGCCGAGTCCTGCCTCGGAGAATTATTAATTCTAGGGTTATCCCTCTATTCCTGTGCATGCGATGCGTAGCTCCTCCATACCTCCTCTGCGCTCTTTAATATCGCCTGGTACCCGCCTATCGACGTGGCGGAGTTTCCTCAATCAACATAGGGATTTTCTGATTTTCTGGGGCAGTGAGATTAGGGTTACGAGGGTTCTTTTTAAATTGAGGCTCTTGTGCCGATTTGTTCATCCGACCCTTCCCATTTATTTCTGTAATATAGAATCGTTGCCTTTCACCGCTCCCTTCGCCTATTGTTGATGGTATAGCCGGATCAGGTTGCGGCTACAGTTTATCTTCTCTGGTTTTGTGCTTGTCTCCATGCAGGGTTTCTTCCCCTAATTCGCAATTCTTTTCTATATGACTCATATGAAGGGACGTGAAGTCATCGCGAAGGTATCGAACTACTGCCAAATGGAGAGATTCAGCGTGAGGTTTCACGTTATCTCTGAATCCCATTGTTTTTATATCTCCTTACGTTCTGAGATTCATTTTTATTCCTTCTTGTTAGAAAATACAGTATCTCATCATCTTCTGATTGTTTTTTGCAGAGACGACAGAGTGTCGGCATCTCAGGTTGTTCACTGGAGAGCAGAGACCTAGCCTTCTCTCTAGCATTTGTTAAGCTTTGTTTTATTTTCCTGGCTGTGCTCTTGTTTGATTTATACATACACCAATTTTTCTCCTTATCATAATTTTGCGAGGCTGCTCTGATGTAAACCCTAGTTGGTTAGCTTGTGAGAGTTCTATTTCCCGGTCTATCACTGCCGCCTTCAACGCGCATTCTATGTGAAGAAACCTATTCTTTTTCTAAGTCCTAGAGTGGGAGCTTAGGTTTCTTTGCATCCAGATTGGATAAGTAGGCATTCTAATGACTAATGACTCTTACCAAGGAGGGTACCGAACCCTCACATAGGTAATCTCTGTTTATTAACGAAAATTCAACTCTGTAGTCATATGGGTTTAATAATGGTAGCGTTCTTCACTAACGGAGGTAAGGTTGTACCACCTGTGGTATTTTAATATCATGACTTACTGCATATCAAAGTAACCCAAAATACGTTGCATAGAGATTAATATACAACATGAAATCATGTAGTCGGCCATTGTTATCTGCACGTTGTCTCATAGTTGTTATTGTTGCAACTATTATTTACGCATTGTATCATCTTTTTAACTTTTACCTCTGTTCTTTTCATTTAACGTTCAAAAGGTCCTAAAATGCCGTGGAGTATAAATGTCAGTATAGTCAGAGGAATTCGTTTGACATAGGCCCAATGCCTAGTATTTTAATTAACCACCATGAGCTAATGCAGTTTGACTATACATTTGTCCAAATAGCTATAGGGATCGTATATATATTTCATTTTAACATAAATGATTTGTATTTATATTTCATTTTAACATATATGGTTCATATATATGTATAGCTCATTTGTAGTCGATTTTAAAAGTACCTATTGTGTTAGTTCTTGATACTTATTATATATATTTTTTAAATGCATATACATGTATTCGGTAGTTCATTTGGTGGTGTACATTCAGCATAGATTAAATCCATTGCCATAATATTTATTTCAAGGTTTAGAAGTGAATTTAAAATGCAACATACCCTATAAATGCTATAAATGCTATAATACTCCTATAGAGTAGAATTACTTCTTTATCTAGCAAAATTTCGAATTTCATATTCTAATGTCTTTACTTTCTTCTTTTTTTTGTACCATGTAAACTCAGTTCTGCTACAATATTTTTCTAGCATACATATGAGCATATAATATCACCTTTGTATCTACATGAAACAACATAATATTTAATTATCTGTGGAGACTAAGTAATTTCAGATTTAAACCGAACTTGGTTTAGAGTTTCTTTGGTTTCTACTCTATGGATGTAGCATACCCTCATAACCTCGCAGGAAAAATGCATGGAGTTAGGACTTTTTTTCAACATTTACGAATGTGTAACCTTATAAATTTCTTTATATATTTCTGCATTAACCATTTAAATACCCATTATCATCACTTAGAGAAATATTTAGAAAAAATCATAGTGAGTTACACAACCATTAATTGTTCTTGTTGTAGCATATTAGCTTAAATTTTCTGCTATAACTATGCATCGATCCCATGATCATTTTAATTCAATTAGTAGATCACCTAATTGATAATATCAACGTCATATCATGAAAGAAATTAACATCATCAAAACGACACAATTAACAATCACATAAATAGACACCGATATACCCTGGAAACCCCGTAGGGTGAAAACCAGCAAACTTTTAATTTTATTATTAAACGCTCGTGAGGGTTGTCACCCCTCACTCAATGGTTATAAGGGAGTCCATCCCTCGACCATTGTAATAAAATTTACATATAAAAATAATCTTAAACGAAACATAACTAGCTATAAGTTATTACAATCATCATGATACCATTTACCCACGAATCATCAATCTCTGCCTTTGTATTCAGACTGTTTCCTTCAGGGGATCATTGTGCAATTGGAACTACTAAACCTGCATGGACTAACAACTCTTTATCTTCCACAATGTTAAACTTTAAATTTCCTTTTCTCAAGTCATCCTTCTTTCCTGCCATTTCTGTCGTCAGCACACTTGATATCATGATTAGATAAAATATTAATAAACCAATAATCAATCTCTATTTGTGACACTTCAAAAAATATTTGTATGCATTTATAAAACATAACCACATTGACATTATTTTCCTTATTTAACATCATTTCACATGCATTAGTAACAAATAAATCAATATCAAGCATCCTCTTTCCACCAAACACTAATAAAATCTTGCATGCACTTTCCTATTATTTCCAAAAGAAATCTAACATACTATATAATAATACTGTGCATGCAAATGCATAACAATATTTTCAAGATAACTATCCCAACAAGAAATTTCTCTTTTTGCCTACTCGTATGTTTTCTTTTCCATATGGATTAATGCAATAGATGTTATACTTACGCATGTGAATACATGTTCTTTTCCAAAAACATATTTTCCACCCAAGATCTATTCATAATGGGTACTATGTATAACAATGCCAACTCTATTTCAAACAAATTTAACATACAAGTTATAGTTTTGTGCATGCAATAACATATCTTGTTCTTCCTGCATGTAAAACATATATTTCTTTCTAAAAGAAACCAAATAAATATTTCATGGAAAAATAAACACATTTCTTTTCCAAGGGTCAAACGCATACCACTTATCATTTCATGCATGCAAAATGACATTTCCCTCTCATCCAAAAGATATAACCAATAAATATGCATAATATTCTCCCGAGATAAAGCTAATACCATAGCTAATCCCTTTAGGTTGGACAAATACATATTATTTTTCCCAAAAGAAGGCTAACACAATAAATATTATGTGATTGCATCTTCCTTTTCTCTAAAAATCTAATACTCAAAAATATATTTTTCCCATGCATGCAAGCATATATGTTTCTCTAAATAATGTTACATAATAAAGCATGTGATTACTCTTTTTCCTCTCTAAGAATCTAATCCAATAATGCATACAAGGATATATTTTTATCTTCTATTCATTTTGAAGAGTTTTAACACAATACTTATTTCCTTGCATACAATTATGCAATGTTCCAAATGGGAAAATATAGGCTCAGTAGGGAATATCTTAAGATATTCCACTATGGAATCACATCAATATGGAATTGCACCAATAGATCTAAACCAGAGATAGACTGGCAGGGCATTTACTAGATGCATCACCTTCACAAGGAAGGGTGAAATCCAGAGGCTTCCTGGCCCATTCCAGACTCTGTCTATAGAAGAATGGTGGAACACAGCAAGTGTGGGAATGACACACTCATATTAGAGTTTTATGCTCTTAGGAACCTTAGATCTATATATCTAAACAATGGATCCAAAAGAGAAGTAAAAACCAACCAAGGAAGAAGCGCTAAATTCCACTCTCAGGAAAATCTGCAATAGGCTCAAGGAGGACATTGTATAAGCAAGCCAGTGTGAAAATAATGTAGAATAGAGCTATGTTCCCTTATTTTAGGCTGTGTTGGACCTCAAGAAAATTTTCGGCAAAAATAAATGAGTTTAGAGGTTTTAACAGATCTCCCACAATCAACACTAGCTGAAAATCAGCTAAAGGAGAGAGTTGGTAAATAGAGAAACCGTCCTTTAGAAATTGCGCAGTTTCTGCTAGAAGACACTGTAAATCAGCCATTAGACTCATGTTATAGTATGGCATCAAGAAATCAGATCTATAATCAATTTCCTTTGTAGAAGCATTGGATTTACTTGAAGCAAGAGCAAGAATCCTTCAAAAATAATAGCAGAAACAATTGGAAAAGTTGCAGAAAGATTTGACAACATTTTATATGAGGAGCTTCAGCTGATGTAGGTTAATATTCAGATCTACAACTGATATATGGCTGAAACATCAGATCCATACCAGATCTAGAACTACTCAGCCTTCTAAACAAGATCCCCCTGGGGTTTTATCAAAATAATGCATAAATAAGTGTAGGTCTAGCTTTTAATACACTGAAATTTTTATTGCAAATAAATTCAATAATTATTTAATCATGGTCCATATGCAAACAAAGATATTTTCAAAGGATATGGTTACTCATCTCTTGATGCATGCTTGAAATACTCTCTTCCTCTTCCTTGGCTCCATTCTCCATGTATTCTCCCATTTCCCTCTTCTATTTCTCTCATGGGATTATAATAAAATAGAATTAATTAAAATGGAATAGATTTTATAAATCATAAAAGTATTCCAACTTTTTTCTAAATCATAAAAGAATTCCATATTTTCTAATTCATAAAAGCATTCAAGCTTTTCTAAATCCTAAAAGTATTCCAGCTTTTTCTAAATCATAAAATAATTCCATATTTTCTAAATCATAAAAGCATTCCACCTTTTCTAAATCACAAAAGCAATCCATAAAGCCTCCATAAATCTGATTTTTCCTAAATCAGAAAAGCATTCCATAAATCCCTCATGCTTTTATTTTTAAAGGTATATTTTCTTTTTCCTTATGAGAAAAATATCACTTATCCATACTTTTTCCAAATCTATTACTCATTATTTCTAAAACTCATAAAATATACCAACCTGGAAATATAATTTATTTCCATGGAAGAATATAAATTATTATAAATAAAATAATTAAGAAATAATTCTTCCAATATTCTTATAATCAACAATTACAAGAATATTCTTCATTTAATATCAATATAATAATTAATAATATTTAATTATTTAATAACCCTCATTTTATGAGAGTTTTTATGGTGGCTTATGCGAGGGATATTACAAACTCCCCCCCTTAAAGAGAACATCGTCCTCTATGTTCTTCTCTTGTTGGAACATTAACCTTTAATTTTCATTTCCAATTATTTAGGAAATGTAAAATAATACCTAAATCCTAATACTTTCATAAAAACTCAGGGAGCACTTAGCCCTTTAATCATCAAAATGATAAGAAAACTTTATCAAGTGCACATTGCATTTTATTTAGGAGTTACACTAGTCTTTCTCTCCCACTAGCGTTTTTGCAAATTATTGTCTTTCTCTCCCACAATAATTTCAATCCAATTCAAACTCATGGTATTTATCTCCAACCATTATGTTAATATTTCCTCTTTATTATTTTCTCCTAGGGATTTTTAGGAGACTTTTAGGGAAGGTCCATGTTGAAATTAACCACCAATAGCTTTCCATAAGATGGCAAGAAGTCTTCTAAAACTGTCACGTCTCCCATCCATAGCTTCTTATCTGCATAACATTAACTCAGATATACTCTACTTTTATGCACCTAATTTTTTTCAATAATCAATTTCACATTCATATTTTTATCAAGTCTTTAATTTCTCTTTGGTAATTAAAGACACTCTTGGTATTATAAATATTCCCATGAGAAATTTTGGCTTAACCTCAATTCCTATCACTCAACCCAGTCGATTGATATTTATATGTGTATATAAACATATACTCATTTGTATTTCGCAGATCTGTTTTTCAGAGTTTTGTCCAACTCTAACAGATCAATATGTCCCTTTCTCTAACTTTTTCAGTTAGCAAGCTTTATAGACTTTCTAACCTCTATAATTATAAAATTTTAGCATCTATGTATAGATATCTACATATACATCTATCTATATTCAGTTAACCTTCTTTGCTTCAACTACTTTTACAGCAGTTTATATTGAAAGTGGATAGACACTCTTTTCCCAGTATTTTAAATATGTTTACAATCTTCCTTTACCCATACTTTACCACATATAACAATAGGGCTATTATCTTATGTTATTGTTAAGATTATTCAGCATACTTGTAATTCTGGTGCATATTACAACTCTTCCCTTGGACTGTACTTGCTGTTCTTGTTTACCGTTTTGTTAAAAATTTCGGTTTATACACACAGTAACTCCATTTTCATTTTAAAAGACAGCAAGCTACACCTGTACATTTGTTATTAGATTTGACATTCAGGAAATCTATCATCTCTAACTTTATTACTACAGGGTACTTATCCCCAGAATCCAACCATTTGTCCCTGCTATTAACCTACTAGATTTTCAGCTAATAGCTCTAATTTGCAATTGCATGAGGTACTGAAAAAACAGTCAATATAAACTTTGTATAAGAAATCATAACATAATGATTCATATAAACTTTTCATAAGAAATCATAACATAACAATTCATATAACCTTATATAAAAATTCATAGATAAATCTCCAAATTTATGTATGCATACCGATACTATGACCAGTCCTCTCAACCTTAGAGTTCATATATCTCCAGAACTCACCCCCGAGCTGAGATCCTCCAAGAACAGACTAACCTCAATCTGTTCTGGAGCAGCTTATTTAAGCTATGCTCTCCCCAAAGCCTGTTTCCAATTCTGCGTCCAGAATTTCAGGATGCTTTTATTCCTGTTTGCCTAGGCTTCCCTTATTTAGGGACTTTAAAGTTGCTTTCTGCTTTTCTAGCTTTTCCAGCTTTTTACCTCTTCCCAACTACTTTCCTCATCATTGGGGAATTTAGATTTTTCCTCAAAAATCTAAATTAGAAATAACTTCTTTCAAGGATTTTTGAAAGATTTTGGGGAAAGTATTTACCTTTTCCATAACCTCATGGATTAAGCATGTGATCTCAATTTCTCATTTGGTCATAGTGCATACACAATATTTTTTTTTTTTCACGAGGGGAAAGCTCACGGGAAACCCGGGCGTACTTCCCCAGAATTTCTGGATGGTACGCGCGGTAAACTGTTCGGCAGAATTTCGGTGCCTAACCCCAAAGGACTCAAGAATCGAACCCGTGACCTCCCTCAACGGAGAGGACCACGTATTGGCTCACTACCGCTTGAGCTAACCCTTGGGGCTGCATACACAATATTTTATTTATTTTTCATAAATAAATAATTAACCACATCCACACAATAATTATCCATTGGGGTCCACTCCCCTTTGGATTTATGTTCAAATGTCTAATTTGAAAAGCATAGAACTTGGGGGTGTTACAAAAACTCTAGAGTTATTTCTTGAATACCCCAACTAAAGTATTCATTAACTCAACAATAAAATAAAATATTACCTCATTACATCAATCCCATCATATCTTCCATAGCCATTGAATCCAATAAAAATTCAATGTCTAAAAATAGTCAATGTCTACAAATCCACTGTAATTTACATAATTTTCCATTGCATATTATCATTAAGGCAAAGGAACATTTATGTACACCATGCATCTATACTTGACCCACAACATGGGGTCCAAAATTTGTCAAAGCACATTGACAACAATTCATCGCATGCAATATAGGTGGTATACATTCAAAATTTCCACATAATAATAATAATCATGTAGCTTAGAAAAAAGACATTAACATATGTTGCATACCATAGCATGATACTTTATTTAAGGTCTCACCTTAGCAGCCATCAATATTGTAGAGAACTAACAGTCCCATTGAACACTAGGACACAAAATGTGATTCTTTTTTTTTTCTTTTTTCGCTTACCATTAGCTTGCAACCATATAAGCGACAACCATTGAGGAATTTTGTGAAAATAATTTGCAATCATGAAATCTACAATCACTGTAGACTTTTTTTTCAAATAGTATGAAAGCATGCAATCTACAACCAATTCGACATTCCATCAAACAATTTTCAAGCATGCAATCTACATCCATTGAGGAATTTTAACAAACATTTGCAAGCATGCAATCTATGGTGGATAAGGCATTCTTCCAAATAGTTGGCAAGCATACAATCTACTACCATTGATGGACTAGTTAGCAGAGATGAAATAAATTTCCATAAATATGTTTATACTCTCATAGAGATAGTAAAACTAGAATTTCTAGAACATCATGAATCATATTAATATCATCAATGGTAAAATTTCTGCTAATAACAGAACCAACAATCCCTACAACAGCGTCTAATCAGGAAATTTGACCAAATTATGGATCCATTTCTAAACATAACTTTTTCTTGGAATCACCATGGGGGTTACATGATCTCAAGGTATCAAAACCCCTTGATATTAAAGATTAATCACATCCAAAACTTCCAAGGATGAAATTATTTAACATACAAAACCGTGGATCTCAATTACCACTTTTTTTCGAACACATTGAATGCAAACTTTTCTCTACAACTCTAAAAGAAGAAAGAGAACCCACAATTATGCTACTATGATTTTTTCATTGAATTTAAGTTCACTATGTGAGTTCTATTTCACTCGTTGCTTATTTTTAACAACTAAAGAGTTTCATTCAAGTATATATATATATTTTGTTTTCAACATTCCATTGTCCTCTTCAGGGTCAAACCCAACTTCTATATTATTTAGTTATCACACCAACCATACATGTATTCATTATTTATAGGTAGTGCATGATAACTTTAGCCATGTTTTTCCATTTTTTTTTCTTATGCACCATAATAATTTTTCTCACATTATGCATGCAAAGGTTGGTAATTAATCTACAATATAAACAGTGAGTGCTCAAGATGGTTCATAGGTACAATAGAAGTTTTATTGTCTTTTATCCACATCCATATTAAAATTTCATGAGAACAACTTTTAAAGAAACATTTTAAATGTGTACCCTTTCATGCAGTCATTAATCATGCAACATGCATCTCATGTTAATTGTAGTATACTACAAGTTTAATTAAAATCATACCTGAGATGATGCCCACTAGCATCATACCTCTACTTCCTTTTTGCATAATGATTCCCAAAAGGCGCCAGTGTTGCAACATTTTTCTCTGATACCATTTGTAACATACCCCGATAACCTCGCACGAAAAATGCATGGAGTTAGGACTTTTTTTCAACATTTACGAATGTGTAACCTTATAAATTTCTTTATATATTTCTGCATTAACCATTTAAATACCCATTATCATCACTTAGAGAAATATTTATCAAAAATCATAGTGAGTTACACAACCATTAATTGTTCTTGTTGTAGCATATTAACTTAAATTTCCTGCTATAACTATACATCGATCCCATGATCATTTTAATTCAATTAGTAGATCACCTAATTGATAATATCAACGTCATATCATGAAAGAAATTAACATCATCAAAACAACACAATTAACAATCACATAAATAGACACCGATATACCCTGGAAACCCCGTAGGGTGAAAACCAGCAAAAATTTAATTTTATTATTAAATGCTCGTGAGGGTTGTCATCCCTCACTCAATGGTTATAAGGGAGTCCATCCCTTGACCATTGTAATAAAATTTACATATAAAAATAATCTTAAACGAATCATAACTAGCTATAAGTTATTACAATCATCATGATACCATTTACCCACTAATCATCAATCTCTGTCTTTGTATTCAGACTATTTCCTTCAGGGGATAATTGTGCAATTGGAACTACTAAACCTGCATGGACTAAAAACTCTTTATCTTCCACAATGTTAAACTTGAAATTTCCTTTTCTCAAGTCATCCTTCTTTCCTGCCATTTCTGTCGTCAGCACACTTGATATCATGATTAGATAAAATATTAATAAACCAATAATTAATCTCTATTTGTGACACTTCAACAAATATTTTTATGCATTTATAAAACATAACCACATTGACATTAGTTTCCTTATTTAACATCATTTCACATGCATTAGTAACAAATAAATCAATATCAAGCATCCTCTTTCCACCAAACACTAATAAAATCTTGCATGAACTTTCCTATTATTTCCAAAAGAAAGCTAACATACTATATAATAATACTGTGCATGCAAATGCATAACAATATTTTCAAGATAACTATCCCAACAAGCAATTTCTCTTTTTTCCTACTCGTATGTTTTCTTTTCAATATGGATTAATGCAATAGATGTTATACTTACACATGTGAATACATGTTCTTTTCCAAAAACATATTTTCCACCCAAAATCTATTCATAATGGTTACTATGTATAACAATGCCAACTCTATTTCAAAAAAATTTAACATACAAGTTATAGCAAAAGTGTAACCCAGCTTCACGTTTCCGCAGAGGTTCGAGATTTGAAAAGGCAAGTTTCCCGGCTGAAAAAGAAGGTAATAAACTACAAATGGAGGGAAATAAAGCCAAAAGTTGAGGTCTCCTCTGCAGCCACCCAGACAGGCCCGGTCGAAGAGTTGTATGAAGGCCGAGAATTTGTATTGGCCGCTGAGATCCAGAAGTGGTAGTCTGCTACGAGTGACCATAAAAAGGAAACATCTTGGGTTCGAGAACAGGCTGATAGAGTCATCACAGGGTACATGGATCAGTTATATAAGGCACGACTAAAGCAAGCTAAACAGAAGGATAGAATAGAAGAATTGGAAGAACAAGTGCAGCTACTGCAAACAGATAAGGAGAAGATGTTCTCCCTGGCACAACAGGTAATGGTCTGCAGATCTCTTGCACATAGCTATGCCTTATTCCTTCATGAGCAATTTCTTTTCTTTTGTCTTGAAAGTATATATAAGGAGATATGGTACAAAATTGAGGACCCCATTCAATTTCTCTGTATTTTAAAAATTCACGATATCATAGGACAACACTTAATGTGCGAGCTCTACATGCATGGGTATTTCTTAAGGCATGATCAGTCATTTAACCCCATTCCATTCATGGGTGACATCCATTTAAGATTTTTCACCTCTTATACCATCAATCAGATTAAGTGGAGAAAGGCCTGGGATACATTTGAAGAAAACCAAGTTGGAAGGCCATTAATGATGAGGAAAGAGCATCGCCAGTCCTCAAACATTTATAACAAGAATTATACATTTCTACAGATTGAGGGTCATAAAGAACACATGTTGGTAACCCAGAAATGGTGTGCTGACCTATGTGTCGGCCACATTATGATGTTCCGTAAGGAAGCACTGGACAGTTGTCAGAAAAGGTGGATGTTGTCATCCTCAGCCGTAAGAGAACGAGAACCATTTGGGGCACCTACCTTTACATGGGCTTTAGAGAGAATGCCACATTTCATGGCATGCATTCATGCCTATGGGGTTAGATGGATAGGATTGAGGTTTCAGTTTCCCCTTATCTGGTTGCCAGCCAAGCAATATACTCTTGCATACAATGTTGATCCAGACTGATGGAAGGATTTTGTTTTGACAGAGGGATATAAGCCACCAGGGACAGAAATGGCTGAAGAGTATGACCTCACACAGCTTCATGCCAATCACAGTCAGTCCAATCCGGATCTGAGGAGACAACGAGCTGCATGAGGACATGTAGATAGACCAGTTGGGGGAAGATGTTAGGTATCGCATTTGTATACTTTGCTCTCCCATTTTACCCTATCTTTCTGTCTCTTTGTACCATTATTATACTTAAACGCATGAGGTAAAACCCTTTTCCTTATATTTCATGGGATATTTTATTAATGAAGTAATTGTCATGGAGGTTTTACCTTTTTACATATTAACTCCGATATTTCTATAGATTCGGCCAAAATAGGAGCGTTACAGCCATGAGTCGAGGAACAGCCCATGATCTCCGGCGCCATCCTCATTTTTTGTTACAGCTTAATAGACTATGTTTATATCAGCGCCATTTCAAGCCTTTTTACGGTTTCCTTCTGGGCAACTAGGTTGTCGTTGTAAAAAAATGTATTTTTGTGATTATGGAGTTGTTGAGGGGAATCGGGGATTCCAGGACATTTGTATAAAGAGGCCCGCGGGCTGTGAATCAGGGTTAAGCCCTTTTACATATAGATCTTGTAACAAATATATTCTGCCATTAATCGAATGCACATCATCTTGTTGTTTCTTATGTAATTCGTGAGTTTACCGCAACCCTGATCAGAGAGTTGGGCCCACTCTTCTGATATGGTGCTTCGTTTTCCTTTCTTGCATTGTTTTTATGATTTAGTGTGATTTTATTACTGTTGTTACAGTTAATCTTTAATTGATGTGAATGTCTTTCGATTATGAATTTTATTTAATTGTTGTTACAGTGGTCTGTGTGTTATGGATTTAAACCTGTGATCTACAGCAGGCCATGTGCTTGTGTCTGCATATACTTTTCCATTACTCTTGAAACAACTAATGCCCTCGGGTTGATATTTTATGTGGAAAAAAGGTTGAACATTGTTCACGTACAGACACCAACATCGTCTACAAAACAAAAGTTGTGTTACGAAAATATTTGTGACTACCTAAACCCATTTTACATATCCTCTGCGTTTTTCTGTGAGAATAAAGTTACTCAGCCCTTTAGTGGCCAATAAGAAAAGGAGTGGTGACAACATACACCCCTATCTAAGACTACTCTCAACGTGGAAGAAAGGGGATGTCACTCCATTTATAAAGACTGTAAAACACATATTTTTGATAAACCCCATAACCCAGTTGATAAAAGCAACATCAAAACCCAGATGAGTGAGAAATAGGTGCAAATAAATCTAGCTAATTCTTTCATATGCCTTTAATAGGTCTATTTTATGATTTAGTGTGATTTTATTACTGTTGTTACAGTTAATCTTTAATTGATGTGAATGTCTTTCGATTCTGCAGTTTATTTAATTAATGTTATATTGGTCTGTGTGTTATGGATTTAAACCTGTGATCTACAATTTTCTATGTGCTTGTATCTGCATATACTTTTCAATTAATCTTGAAATAACTAATGCCCTCGGGTTGATAATTTATGTGGGAAAAGGGTTGAACATTGTTCATATCTAGACACCAACATCGTCTACAAAAAAAAAATTGTGTTACAAAAATATTTGTGGCTACCTAAGCCCATTTTACATATCCTCTAGGTTTTTCTGTGAGAATAAACTTACTCAGCCCATCAATGACCAATAAGAAAAGGAGTGGTGACAACGTACACCCCTATGACAACATACACCCCTATCTAAGACTACTCTCAACGTGGAAGAAAGGGGATGTCACTCCATTTATAAAGACAGTAAAACACACATTTTTGATAAACCCCATAACCCAGTTGATAAAAGCAATATCAAAACCTAGATGAGTGAGAAATAGGTGAAAATAAATCCAACAAATTCTTTCATAAGCCTTTAATATGCCTATTTTTTCTATCAATCCTTTTCTTCTGCTCTATTTTATGTTGTGCATTGTTTCCTGGGTGACTCCTATTGCTTCATGATTTTTTTGACCATCTAAAAAGCTAAAAATTTTCCTGGAAACATTCTTTGATAGTATGGGTTTGAGTTGGATAGCTATGATCTTGGAAATAATCTTGTAGATTCAATTGGAGAGAGAGATTGGTCTGAATTCCTCAAAGGTCTTGGGGTCATCATTTTTAGGAATTAAATCCAAGAAGGTGTTTTTGACGGGCTCATATATTTGACCTTTGAACCTGAAGTCCTCCACAACTCGAGTAAGTTCATCCCCTATAAGCTCAAAAAAATGTTGGAAGAATTCAACTGTCCATCCGTCCAAGTCTAGGATCTTATATTTCTTCATAGTTTTGATGACTCCTTCCACTTCCTGTTTTATGATTGTGGCCATGAGATGATCATTTTCTTCCTCCTCTGTGTATCTAGGAAATAATAGAGTGACATGAATTACTTTTGTAATAGTTTCTTGCTCTGGGGCTCTAAAGAGCGCTTTGAAATGGTCTCTCCCCATTGAGTCTAATTCATCAAAAAAATATGTTGTGTTGCCATCTTATTTATGCATTTACCATATAGTATATATGTTCTTTCTTCCTCTCGCATAGTTTTGGAAAAACTTTGAGTTTTCGTCGCCATAAGTTGGCAATATGGCTCGACTTTTTTGTCTCCATTTCTCTTCTTTGTCCTTTAGGGTTTTCCTTTTTGAACTTTACAGATCTTTTATCCTTTCCCTATATTATTTTCTCTCATATCCTCAACCCTTTGGGTTTTCCAATCTTTCTATATCTGCTTCAATGTTTTTTAATTCTGCCTCTTCACTTATCCTCTTTTCTTTCACCCAAGTTATTGTAGCATGTTTCATTCTTTTGAGATTTTCCATAAATTTATGAGATATGGATATACCCTAGTCTGGGGAATGTAGAATCCAAGTGTGCCTAACCAACTCATTGTATCTTTCCACTTGGATCCAAACTGGATTAAATTTAAAATGGATTCCAGGTTTCCCACTGCTCCCTTTTAGCTCCAAAAGAATAGGAAAATTGTCTGATTCTCCTCGTGTCCCTACCCATTAGCGAAAAATGGAAATTCTACTTATTAAATCTTTTTTCAATAGAAAACGATCCAACCTTTTTTCCACCCTACCAAAACTCGAGCACATGTTCCTCTAGGTTGGTCTATTTTTTATCAAATTGATATTTATTAGCTTCTTATCCATAAACTTGCTCGCAAAGAAATCATCCAAGGGATCAGCTTGAGCCTGCAAACCCCAAGTATTAGACCTTCCCAATGAGAAATTTAAATCCCCTCCCACAACCACGTTAGAATCATTCATGAAGGATTTTGATAGAAAGGAATTCCAAAAAGTGACCCTATCTTGACACGGGTCATAGATGTTGATGAGGGAGAGGCCCATGCATATCTCAGAAGAATAGACCTCAGCTCCCAAGATGAATTCTAGGCCCCATGATTTTAAGAGACTGTAGATGTTATCTTTGAATCCCATAGCTAAACCCCATGATCTTCGCTTCACGTCAGAGGTCATAAAGGACCAACCATAAATCATTTTATTAAGAGAGAACGATACAAATTCTCCATTATCTAAGGTTTTTTGAAGCATAAGGATATATGGGCTAGTGTTCTTGACAAGGTTTTTTGAAGTTAGCTTCTTGTAGGTGCTAGCTAACCCTATGTAATTTAATGATAAAACAATCATTTGGAACCCACCTCAAGGGCTTGTGTTGCTCTAAGCGCCCCTTCCAGAGAGATGTGTTTCCCATCCGCTATGTCCAATTTAGGTTTAATTTGGGCCTTGTAAATATTTGTTTTCCTACCTCTAGACTTACTAGTTATATATGACCCTTGGACTTCTCCTAATCCTCCTAGAGAAGCATTGGAGAGATCCTTCTTGTCCCTCGAACAAATAATGTAGTGAGAGGCAAAAGAGGATGAAAGGGGTGAGGATGTCATCTCAAGAGCGGATGGGGTAGAACTAGGAAATTTTAGGGCAAGGATGGAAGTTATGATATTATCTAGGCCATTTGACAAATTGCACAATAGGAGCATTTTTGATATCTTCGGCCTGGAGGGACTAGGCCTTGAATTAACATCAAAGAAAGAGTGCATAATAGAGGATAAAGAGGAGGGCATGATTAAACTAGTACTTGCAGCCTGGGGAAGAGGATAGGTGGCTTCGTGAGCATCTTGCGCTTACAATTGTCGATCATTTCCTGGAACTTCTTGGTGCCAAAAGAATTGATGAGGGTACACTTCTGTCTCCATCAGGATATGACCAATATCCAAATGTTCCCCTACTTCCTGAGCCTGCTTTTCCCCTTCATCTTAAATTTCTACAAAATCTTCTTCTCTTGGGGTACCTCTTTGTATTCTCCTTTTGAAAAACCCCAAGTGGCAGTCTCACGTCAATTGGCCATGTTTGTGACAGCAATGGTACTAGAAAGGAAGTTCCTCATAATAAATCAATTGTGATTGTGTATACACTTGAAGGTGAAAATCAATTTTTTCTGCCAGTCCCTCCCTTGGATCTAGCTTTATCAGCATTTGAGCCACTATCCTAGTTTTTGTTTCCTTCAAATACATTTATGCTTCAATAAAGAGACCCAACTTGTTTCTCTTTTTGCATCAAAGGGCGGAGTCCATTTTTTGAATAGAATTGGTGAGGGGTTGAAACACTTATTGTGCTCAAGAACTAGATTAGGGTTTTCTAGTTTTTTCTTAATGCATTTACCTTTCTTCCTCTTCAAGCCTGAGGATTTGGAATTTCCCTTAGCTGCTCTTCCTATCTAGTTATGTAATCCATGAAATTGTGCATGGGATTTGATGAATTCTTCTTTTTGTTGACCTTTTATCAATGTATTTTTCCTTATTACCTCCCTAATGTCTACATATTATCATTCGTTCTCTGGTCGAAGCCTAGAAACCACCACCGAGGCCCCTAAGAGGTCGACCTTCTGCACTTTTCTATTCTCCTTACCCGATATTTCTTGAATGGTGTCTCCTCCATGTACATCCTCTGTCGCTCTAGGGATGCCCTATAAATATCCAAGATTTTGTGTCAGATGACCACCCAGACTTTCTTTCCCTAAAAATATATTTTTATTAACTTTCGGTTGGGGATCCCTTATCTTTGTCTCTCCCTTTCTTTGAGCATTTTTAATGGTGTGGGTTCTAACGAATATTTGGGTCATGCCCTTTTCCTTTGCATGCAAATTTGTAGACAAACAGGATTTTAACCCCTTGTTCCCCTAAAGCCCATAGATCTTCACAATATCATTTAAACCTCATGTAAACCCTGCAATATCAGGAATTTCCATAGGGTTTGTGGGTCTTACCTGAATTTCCGTCACTTCCCAAAGAGGTTGATCCACTTTTTTTGTTGAAGATGCATGTCCTTCTTGTTGACCCTTTTGAGTTTTCCATATAGATGTGGCAAGGTTAATCTCTCCTTCCTCCAGAAAACCCAATCCACCTTCTGTTAACCGCTCCTGCCTAAAGAAAATATTTTTTCTAGCTAGGGATCTAGCTAGAAGCCTGACCTTGTCTAGATTCTACTGAGTCAACTAAAGACCCCAAACCGTTAATATTTCTTCCATCTCAGGTTCCATATCGACAAAGTCCAAACTGTGACAGTGGTGATGTGGTTACAACTCCTTGTCGCTACTCTAAACTTCCTCCATATGTAACCAGTGTGAAACGAGCCCAAAAATTGCCTTCCTATAATTATTTGACCAAGTGTTGACAGGGATATAACACTCGAGATCATCCGTGAAGTTCATCCTACATCAAACACTAGGGGCTCGATTCCTGAAACCCTAGGCTCCATTTATACCCCCTCCTCCGACCAAAAACACTTCGTTTGTATATATTTAGTTAATCTCACATAAAAAAACATTAACCATATCAATTGTATTCAAATAACACACTCATTTAGAGGCTAAATTTCATATTAATTCTTGATTCACACACAAATCAAAATTATTCAAGCATCATGCATGTAGATAATTCATACACATAAAGTATGAAACCTCATTCCATTAATCAAATTATGCACATGCATCTATCTCTTCTTAAAAATTCTCTCTTTTTCCTCTCTTGTCATGTTCTACATTCATTTGGCCATTCGTAATCTCACAAGTTTTGCCACATGTCAAAAAAAAATCAAATCCGTCGAATTTCAAATCTTAAGATTGAAGTTTGTTGAACCTTGTGACATAAATCCACACTCATTTACATGATTCCTTTTTCTTTCTACTCTGGTGATTGCAATAACAATTGTTATATTTCATCAATGGGTTGAATATAATGGCATAAAATCTTAAACAATGGAAGTCTCAGAAGAATTTTTGAATTAGAAGTAGCTCATTATTTGTAATTTGGTCTCATTATGACTCCACTGAAACTCATAAACTTTATTATTTACGAATGTAAAAGGATAGCTAAATCTTAATTCTACGATTGGAGGAATTAAATTGTGGAAATCAAGAAGTTATTGTTGATTGTCTTAGCCATTAACATGGATGGAATTGCATTTGTTATCTAGCAGATTCCCAATATTCAATTTCTACAGCTTTGGTAGGTGTGAGGCAGTGTCGTATTTTCGTGTGAGATTAAGTTCAATAGTTCATATATTAGTTTGTGTGTTTGATATGTTGCAACATGTACATGTATATAAACAAATATTCTCCAAGGAAGTATACAAAATAAGATATTGTCACATTAATCTTGCTTTTGTTAAAGCCAAACATAATATTTTCTATCTCTTTTTGTGTCTCTCTTTTTTTCTTTTCCTTTTCTTTTCATTATGTTGTTTTTCCTCCTAAATTATTGGATTTTCTCTTCCTCTTTTACGAGGAGTTGTTTCTCCCCTTCATATTCCTATTTCCTAGTATGGGTTTCATGTTGTTTTTCCTTTTCTCTTTTCTAACAATAAAATAAAATGGAGGATCACAAATATCTTTACGAGGCCTTCTACAAGATGGCCAACGTGGTATATTTGATGTATGTATATTATGAGGAGAAAATGGCAAGAGAGGAATAGGAGAAAGAAAGAGTAGTGGATGATGCTCCATCTCCATCTTCTAGCTATTATTCATATTCTTCATCATATTCTCATCACTCATATGAAGAGATCAACCAGATCCTTCAAGTAGAGAATTTTGAATTGAGGAGACCTCTACGAGAACAAAAGGAGGAGAAGCAGAGATTCCAGCTTCAGTTACGGGTCACGGAAGAGGCCTTGGAAAATTTGAAGTGCAATGAAGGCTTAGCAAAGCCATCATCACCTGCTTCAAAACTGATAGCTAGCGTAAATAGTGTTGATCGTTCTTCAGTTTCATTTTCACATGACGTTATTTATGTTGGAAGCCTTGAGGTAAACATTTCATGAATCATCATGAGATTCCTTACCAAGATGGGATACACTGAAGGAGAATTATCAAATGTAGCAGAAACTTCCATGAAATTTTCAAAGCCATCAGAGAAAGAGAATGATTGGCACACATCACAATCCTTCGATGATAGTGCACATTGTAGAGGAAGAGCTAAGGCAAGCTCTCATCTCCATGATTGCACCAAAGAAAACAAAAAGAGGTATAAAAATTCTAAGTATTCTAAAGTTAATTTTTTATTATAAGAATATTGTTAATGATGATCAGATATCATGGCATAGAAAACCATGTATTTTTTGTGGCTTGCATAACCACGTGGTTTCTGAGTACTAGAAGAGATTGGTAGCAAGAAAGAGGAAGAGACATGAAAGGCCTTCTCCATATCATGGAGGGAAGAAGGTTAAGCGTATATGGAGGAAGAAGACTTATTGCAATCATTGCAACAGAGGTGGACATTAAAGAGCCACATGTTGGAGGATCCATCCAGAGCAACGTCTCAAGGACAAAGTGCCCATGCAGGAACTTGTTGATGAAAATTTTCAATAAGAAAATCCACCAGAAGGAGATGACCCATTCACTTTGGTGAGTGAGAGGTCATTTTATTAGATATAGTAGTTTTTCATGGCCATCTTATTGTAAATCATATGTTGCGAAATGATTGTAAAAGTGATGATGTGTTTTCCATCACTTATGAAAGAAACATGATGATGTTTTGGCCTTTTTGTTGATAGTTGGGTTATCGTTTTCCGTTATGATGTACACTTGATCAAAGTGTGTATGTTATAAACTCTTGGAAAGTATGGGCATGATTGGGTCATGATTGGTCATGTAATTGAACATGTATTTTGCAAAGAATGTACTATAGGTTTTCAAAGGATGCAGGTTTAAGTTCATCACTTATGGCTCCGAAGAACAAAGGTTAAGGAGAAGGAAGTGTAGACTGTCAAGGCACTTATTGTGCAGACAATGGAGCACGGTAGATTGTAGATTATGTTCATGATTTTGGAGGACCAAAATATCCTTAGTGGGGAGGAATGATCCAGGTGGCTCTAGAAAGGCTCAAAAACCAAAAAGGGCTCAGGAAAGGCTCAAATTTCAAAGTTCCTAAATCTTAGCAACATTGGCATCAAGTTGTAGAGCTCATCATTACGAACCCAATGGCGCAAACAACACTTCAATTAGAGTCGGTATGGCCATTTTATGACCATCAAAATTTTGCAAGTCATAAGGAGATGTGGTACCTGCTTAGCTTATGTGGTGATGAAATGACCAATGGGCCATCGACACATGAGACTCCAACACTAACCTCCTAACCCTGCACAAAGGAAAAAGAAGAAAAAAAAATTATATATATATATATATATAACTATAAATTAAAATATATGTATAGTAACAAAAATTTATTAAATAACCATATGAAATCACAAAATTTATATATATATATATATGGTTCAACAATGGAAAAAATAAAACAACAATAAATATATATATATATATATATATATATATATATATATATATATATATAAACCAACAAATTTTTTATAGGAGGATATGGTTAAAGCATAAAGTTATGAGTTATAGAAACCAACGCGACAGTATTTGATGGTCAAAATAAGGCATGAGTTATAAGCCATATTAAAATGCTATGGACGGTTTAATATGAAACGACGGATGTTAAATACAACCATTTTCAAGTCATATCGTAACGACATTAAAACCATGTAACCATATATAACATATGGTTTAGAACCTATTAAGAGCGTCGGGATAATTGCGACTTGATTGTTAATTATTAGTGGTGGTTACATATAAAAACAAGGGTCCATGGAAATTACATATATTACTCTAAAACAGTGACTGAGGCAAAACCATGTTTGGCACGATTTTCGACGAGAATATTCTTTGATGTCCTGGAGGAATCTTTAGATTTCTTAGAGGTTGATTTTTTATAGAGGCAGAAGTATAACAAGTTTATATTCATTTTTCTCAGAATTTCGCAAGGAGTGTAAGGGCGAGATCAGTTTCCTCATCAAAGCAGCAGATCTTTAGTCAAATTGTAGAGAGGAATCTTTTTTGAATAATGAGGAATCTAAAAGATTCTATTGGGGCCAAATTTTCACAATGACTTTCATGCCAAGTTTATACTCAAATGAACCAGAATTTCACAGGGAATGTGATGGTGTGATCCATTTCCTCATCTAAGCAGAAAACATCAAGTCAACTTGCAGGGAGGGATCTTTTTAGAATCATCAGGTATCTAAAAGATTCCATGGTGGCCAAATTTTCACAGTTTCAGAACCAGGCCAAGTTTATACTCATTTTACTCAGTTTTTTGCAAGGAGTGCAGTGGTGAATTCAGTTTTGTCATATGAGAAGCAGGATTCCATTCAACCAGCAAGAGGAGATATTTGGGATTCATGAGGGTCCAGATTTTGACCGAGCTAGAAGGGGGTCAAGTTTATAGTTATTTGACACGATTTTGCACCAGGAATTCAACGATGTCGTCTATTTCTTCAACAGAGGTGTGCATTTTCTGACCATCCCCGAAAGTGGAGGTATAAGATGCTTTTTGTACATGCATGTAATTTCATTTTTTCTGAATATTAATGAAAGCGACTTCCCCAATTTGAGCAGAGCCTGGAGACGTAGCCCACACTGGGTGAACTCTGTTATCAAGTTGTTATGTGTCTTTGTTTCTCATTGTTTTCTTTATATTCCTCTTCTTTAAAGAATTCACATGTGGTTTTTCATACTCTTTCACATGAAATTTTTCTAACATCACAAAATTAAAAGACCTTGGTTAATTCCTGTAGTTGATAGAATCTCGATCACAAAAAAATATAGTGTATAAATATACTCCATATTGGTTCTCATATTTTATATAGTAAGCATTATTTAGGTTTTACATAAGCATGAAAACCATAAGATAGTTATCAATAGAAGTTACTTCTTACAATGTAATGGATTAACAATCCTTGATTCATTACAAATTTAGTACTAAAAAAATTAATACTAACAAAATGGAAAGAGTATGATGGAGTGGAAAACCATTATAAATATGTTAAGCATTGGGATTGAGATTAAAGAAAATCACCTTTTTAAGAGCCTAATTGAAATGTTTGGGATGGAAAAACACAAGAGTAATATTGCAACATAATTGAACAAATTCAATTGACCAATTTCAAAATAAAATCAATAAGCCTTTATCCATTCTCATCCTTGAAGCTAATAGTTTTTCTTTGGATGTAAGGCCCTAAAGTGACATAATATGTACAATAAACTACAAGAAATTCTTAACCAAGATATACTTCCCATAATATGTTGGATAAACATTTTGATAAGTGGTTAAAGTTTTGGTACATTTGCAACGAGAACCCTATTTTAAGATCAATTTTACAACTATAAATTGAAAAAAAAAACTCTAGAATTCTATGGAGTGATGAAAATATGAAGGAAAATTTAAGAAAATTATATTATTATAGTAATGTTGTCATTTAAATATTGTTTTTCTTATCATAATAATGTTGCAAACCTTAATAAAAGAGAAAGTGATTCTTAAAATTGAGAATTTGCATATACATAACAAATTTGAACAAAATTATGATGATTCATCTGTTATGAACAAATATGTATGAGATACATTGAAATTCAAAAATAAACTCTCTTGCTGGGAAGAAAAGAACATGCAATCCATGTAATTTACAACACAATAAAAATGGTATTTATCACTTTATAAGCTAGCCTTCAAACAACCATATTTAATATTTTTCTCAGTGACATTTGCAATGATAATTTGGTTCATAATGATCATAATCAAGGCAACCAATCTAAGCTAAGTTACTTTATTGCGAATATAAATAACATTAAAACAAAAGTCATAATAAATCACTTCCATACTTTCATTTCCTAGTTTTCATTATTCACTCTCTGATAGTTGAGATCGCGGAGGAAATCTTATCCAAACTATGTGAAAAGGTATCATCATCATCAAAATGTCATTTTTTTTCAAATGGACAATTTATAATTATGGTCATCACTTTAACATATTTTCATTTGTTGTCATGTTTTTAAATACCTAAATTCTAAAACAATTTTAATTGTGATAATATTAATGTAACCATTCCCTATAACATATAATGTTAACAAGTTAAATAATGAAAATCATAATAAATACATGTTAAAATGACATTTCTATAAATGAATATGATTATATGAACATACCAATATTTTATTAGTGTTTCTAAATAGTAATAAATTAAATTAATAAATTATAATTTATTTATAATTGAGAAAAACTATAAAAATATTGATTTATGAAAGTCATATTTTATGTATAAGAGATCATGTTTCTGGAAAATAAGGAAATATATTAATTGTCTAAAACCTAAAGTATTTGATAAGAGCCAAAAACTTGTTGCTTATCAACTTTTTACCTTAAAAATAGTCAACACTTTAATTATGTAGTTTTTAAACAATAGTGACAAATTAACTTCATTCACACATAACCACCATTAACAATTCTTTACCATTAAATTACAACTAAATTAAAATAAATTTTATCACTATTTTCAAAATATCAATAATAATAATAATATAGTTGTATCATAAATTTTTAATTTAACTTATTTGAGACTCTTTTTTATCTTCTAAAGTGAAGTTAATAATAAGCTAATTTAACTTATTTCTCTTTTTTTCTTTTAAAGTGAAGTTAATGACAAGCTAATTTAACTTGTTTGAGACTCTTTGTTTTTCTTTTAAAGTAAAAATAATAATCAATTTAGCTGGTTTCGGACTCTCTCTTTTTCTTTTAAAGTGAAGTTAGGGGAGAGTTGTCTAATGTTGTGCAGGGACCAATAATTGTTATAGTACTGGTCCCATCGACCCACCAAAAATAGATATATATGCATCCAATAATTAAACATAAAGAAATAATTTGAAGTGCAAATATATATTAAATTAAGTCCAAAATTTCCCAAGTCATTGACTGGGCCCACAACTGTCCATAAATAGTTTAATAAGTATCAAGATTACAAATCCTATCATATCAACTCAAAAACTCATAAAACCATTTTTCCTTCCAAAATGGTCAAGTCAATAAGTATAAAAAGACAGTCACTTCAGCCCATCTGATCAACCCTGATGTTGTGTTAGAGAAGTAAATATCAATACCTGCACATAATAAAAAGAAATGTTTGTCAGCCATAACTGCTGTGTTATTCAACATTTAAACACATTGTGTTCAATAAATGGCACCCACCCAAAACAACATTTAAAACCACTGTGTACAATAAATGACACCCACCCAATAAATTCAATAAATGATTTTCCATTAAAACAGATCAAAATAGATCAAAGCACATGGATCAACAAAAACAAATTCCTAGCCATTGGATCACATCAAATTCAATCTTGATCACACATGCAAAATGAAGCCATTGCAATCCATGGCTATCATTGTCACCAATTAAATTCAACTGCAAAAAACTATAAAAGGAGTTCAACCACTGCTGAACATTCAAACTATTCACCAGTTCTGGAGACAAACCAACACAGAACATTTCAAAGTATAATCAGGTTAGTTTTCTCAACAATTTTCGTACAATTTTATTTTAATTTCTGATTCTTACACTATTATTTTCATTTTTGACCCTTTATTTCAGTTGTCTTACAAGTCTTTATATCAATTTTATTTCAGTTGTCTTACAAGTCTTTATATCAGTTTAATTTTCTGAACCCAATGACAAGTCTTTATATCAGTTTAATTTTCTGAACCAAATGACAGATTGAATCAGGCTTACATCTCACAAAGTACATACATACATGAATTGTTCAAGCATAGTCGTAAACAACTACAAGATGCGTGTTTGAATATAGCTGCAATAATGGAATTCAAAGATTCTTAATAAAGCAGTGAATGTATAAGTACTAGCTTTCCAACTCATGTCTGCATATTTATCAAAAAAATTCAAAAAACTTCTATCCCCGTCTTACTAAGAGTTTTGCAATATTTATAGATTAAGTTAGTAATTTCCTCTTATGGCTACTAAATTTCTTTGAGGTTAATCACAACTATTCATCTTACCATAATTTACAAATACGATAAAGGGAAATATTTTAAACTCAAAGAAATTATCAAGATAATTGTCCCAATTTGATTGGGTCCTTAATAAGAGTTCATGATGCCCTAAATACACACCACCCATACTTCATAATATCATGTAATCATCATTAAATTGCTGCATAGTAGGTTCTATGTGATGCCATGATATTTAGATGTGGGATGGGGGATGACTAGGAAATTTCTCTTTAACAAGAGCTATAATGGATTTAAACAATTTTTTCTGATTAGACAAGTCTTCAAGACGCTGCTTCAAATTATCCTCAATGAGCTTATCAATGAAAACATTAAAATATGAATCTTTCATATGCAACAACACTAGTTCCATCCTTATGCTTTCTTGGCCTATATTTCCTTATATTTTTTAACTTATTCAAGGTTTTCTATTAGAAAAAATGTAAGAGGCTCACCCAACTAAAGTTTCCTCTGACTTATAATTTTTATCAGCCTTGTATATATCCGAGTATGGTTCATATGCGGGAGGATCCTTTCTTTGAACCAACTAATATGTTTTTTAATAAGCAGACACAGGAAAGGGGTTAGGACAGTAGATTTTTTAACTGTAAAAGTAATGCAAACTCACCCACCACTCAACCTCAGAGACCTGACAGCTTATGTTATAAGTTTATTATTATGTTTACAAATTGATCATGCATGTTTCTATTAAATGATCAAAATAACAAAACATAACAAAAAACAAAACATGACTAGCTGAGCATATAAGCCTATGGAAAATATTTGAGCATGAGTAGATGAGCATTAGCTGATCATAGGAATTAAAGATGACAAGACAGAAAATAAGAAAACTGTAACAGAAGGAAAGGCATTCAGAAAACTCGGGCATGAACACACACACTAATTGTAAAATGTTATAAATTGTTATAAATGGGAAGAGATGATGTTTGGCTTGTATGAAAGAATTATGTTCAATTATTCTTAACTAAATGCATGCAAAAATTCTGCAGGTAGTTGCATCCATGGCAAGAGTGACTTATGTTGCTCGCACAAGGAGAAGTGGCAGAAGAGTGACCAGGGGTGCCCAACTGCGATGCACCTCATCAGATGAAGAAAGAACAAGTGATGTCAATGTCACCAATGCTCCAAGAAATGTTGTTGACGATGACCATGTGGCTGAAGCTGATGTTGTGGCACCATCAGCCACAGAGCCACCATCAACCACAGTCAAAGGTGCAATTTCAACTAAAAAGATCAGCGCCATAAGAGGTTGGACAAAAGAAGAAATGTTAGCTGAAATTGACGACATAGAGTTCAATGGATATTATGTTCAGGCATCTGCAAAGAAGCATACTATTCCCCCTTCATCAATACATTATTGGATAAATGGGCTGACTCACACCAAACGTAGAGGGCCTGTTACAGTTATGACTGAAGAGGAGGAGGCCGAGGTGGTTGAGTGGTGTTAAGAAATGGCCCAATTGGGACATGGGCTAGAGTTGATACAACTCAAATCTACAGTTGCTCAAATCTATCAAGGGAGGCCAAACCCATTCAAAGATGGGTTTCCTGGTAAATCATGGTGGTTTGGGTTTAAAAAAAGGCATCCAGACCTTGTATTGTGTATAGCTGAGGGCCTTGACAGAGACAGAGCATTAAATTTGTGCCCTACAGTTGTATGTAAGTTCTATGACACTCTTTCTAGTGCATATGATAAACATTCTTATGCTGCAGACCATATATGGAACTGTGATGAAACAGGTTTACAGGCGGGAAGGAATTGTGGCATGAGGGTAATTGCCAAAAGAGGCAGCTGAAACGTGCAAAAGATTTTGCCTAAGAGCAGGGAATGGATAACCATTTTATGTTGTGTCAATGCAATTGGTGCTTCAATCCCAGGATTTTATCTTTTCAAAGGTAAAAATCAGTTGAAAAATTATATACAAAACTGTGAACCTGGAGCATGCATGGCTGCACATCCCCATGCATGGATGACTAAAGAGCTTTTTTTTAATTGGCTTTGCCACTTTGCTGCATCTGTGCCAGGTGGTGTCTCACCTAATAACAGACACCTGTTGATATTAGATGGCCACGGAAGCCACATGGCTCTACAAACAATTGAAGAAGCATACAATTTGGGCATTGACCTTTTAACATTGCCCACTCATACCACTCACAGATTGCAGCCACTTGATGTTAGTGTGTTTGGCCCTTTCAAGAACTATTTCAGGTCAGAACGTGCTGCATGGATGGCAAAGAATCCAGGGGTTGAGGTCAAAAGGTTCAAGTTAGCAGAGCTTGCAAGTAAGGCTTTTAAAAGGGCTCCGACACCATCAAATATCAAGGCTAGCTTTAGAAGGACAGGAATATGGCCACTAAATTATGATGCTCTTATGCATGATACTGCTTGTAGCCAAGCTTTCCATGTGGATGGTCAAGAAGAAAGACATGAAGTGGAAGAAGAAGTAAATGAACATGATGATGTGGTTGTAGCTGATAATATAATTTCCCTCTCTCAAGGACAGTTATATGCTGATGATGATGAGCAGGTATGTGAAACACAGTATACTTGTCAGCAAATTCATGGCAACACTGTTGAACATGCAGTTGAGAATGCATATTTTGTTGAAACAGAAATTGCTGATATTGTTAATGCAGATTTAGTTCAAAATGAAAATGCTGATATTGTTAATGCAGAAAATGAAATTGTTGATATTGGGCATGAAATTGAAAATGACCAATTGTCATTGCCTAGCCAAGTAAACCCACCATCATGGCTGGCAGAAAACATGATTAATTTGAACGCCCATAGTGTCTCAAGAACCAATGAACAAAGCATGAACATGCCTTCACAAGTGGCTGAATTGAATAGTGAAATTGTTCATTTTTTTGTGGACAATAAATCAATGGAAGAAGATGGAGGACATAATGAGGCAGCAGATGAAGAAAACAATATAGTTCAATCAAGTGCCACGGATACTGAAGTGCCAAGCAATGACATGCAGGTGGGAGGGAGGGAGAAGTTACTTGGGCGGTTCTTAAAGCTACCGGTAGAAAGAGTGTCAATGAAAAAGAAGCAAGGAACAGCCAATAGTCTTCGTTTGGGGTGAAGTTCACAGTTACTCACCTCTAAAGACTATATAAAGCTCCTTGTTGAGTCTGAAAATAAGAAAATGGAAATTCAAGAATTAAAACAGAAAAAAAAAAAGATCAAGCCAAGGAGAAGAAGGCAGCAAGGGCTATTGCAGCACAACGTCGAGCAGATGAAAGGCTTGAAAGAGAGAGAGCAAGGCAAGAGAAGGAGCAACAAAAACAAATCTCAAGATAGGAAAAGGAAGCAAGGAAGGCTCAACAAATGCTTGAAAGGGAACAAGGGTTGACTCATATGGTTGACATAAATGCAAGCACAGTTGATGAGAATGAATCCAAGAACATGTCCAACACATTGGACAACATTGCAAATAATACAACATTATTCCAAGACCTCATAAACATTCAAGTGCCTCGGTATCAAAATCGGGGTTTACCCACTTGCCTTATTCCTACCACAGGAGGTCTGAATTCAATGTATGCTCAGCACACACCTCCACTTAACGCAAGTGTGAGGTATGGGTACTCAATTCCTCCATGGATGGAAGGGACAAATTGGTCTCAATTATATGGCAGCAATCAACCACCACCTAATCAAGCCTTCTTGGGAAGGCCAACCTACTTGGCTTAATCAGGAAACTCAGTGTTTGGCACTGAAGATTCTCAAGGCCATAAAGAATAGGAGTGTTAAATGTTTTTGGATGTAACCACATTATGATGTGGATTTTTGGATGGACTCTACGTTTGGTTTCAAATCGGTGATATGTTAGAATGATTGTGATAGGGCTGTCATATTGACATTTTTAAAGACTGTTTATGAAGCAAGATATCTTCCCAGCCATACTTTTATCACTTCCTATGCTTAAGGATATATCTGAAATGTAGAAAAACACATAGTGAATGTAATTTTGTTTTTCATAATTAAATCATTTTTTTTAGGAAAATAAGGTAGCCTAACAGCATAATCAAAACCAATCTAGTTATATCTACCTAACATGAGATGTTAATCTAAGGGTTCAATAGATACAATCTCTTCATACATCATTATAGGCAGCTAGTTGGATCCATTACCCAACTTCTATTTGTTGGGATCATCTCAAACAAGACTCCCAAAGTATGAATTTTGACGCCCTACTCTCCATAACTGTTGACGCCCTACTCTCCATATGTTGCAGTGTTTGACAAAGTAAATACTTTTTATCGTTCCATTTCGGGAATCCATGGCGCCATGGTGGCTTGTACCAGGGATTTCTGAGAACCAAGTAAGACACTTAAAGTGTTTCTGGTAGAATAATTCGGTGTTACTAGAAACACAATAAGACACTTATTGTGTTTCTGGTAACACCGAAATATTCTACCAGAAACACTTTAAGTGTCTTACTTGGTTCTCAGAAATCCCTGGTACAAGCCGCCATGGCGCCATGGATTCCCGAAATGGAACAATTCAATTTGATTTACTTGTCAAACGCTGCAAGATATGGAGAGTAGGGCGTCAACAGTTATGGAACCAATCTAGTTATATCTACCTAACATGAGATGTTAATCTAAGGGTTCAATTGACATAATCTCTTCATACTTCACTATAGGCATCTAGTTGGATCCCTTACCCAACTTCTATTTGTTGGGATCATCTCAAACAAGACTCCTAGTCTAACCTAACATCTAACTTTAATGTGGTCGAGTGCTTCTCATTGTACCTTAAGGTTAAGATATACTTTACCAACATAAGATACTACAAATCATTAGAATCGAGAGTAATTTCTTAATTAATTATATGAAGTGCTCTGAAACTGTAAAGTTGAAACACATGCTACATCAAGTTGTTTGCAGTATTGACTGCATTTAACATCATCGCAATACATCCACTTTGTCATGGATGAGAAATGCACAAAAAGGTTATACGGCATGCACTCTTGTTAACTACAGGGCTTAGCTGGAGTATGCTACAAATATGTATTTTGAAATAGCAAAATAATGTTGAGAAGTCATTTGGATGCACTAAAAGAAGAAAGAAATGTCTCTAAAGGAAAGTTCAGTAAAAGAAAAATGTCTCTAAATGTCTCAAAGTGCAAATGTTATATTCACTAGATAAATTCTAGATTTCCCTTCACTAGATTTCGGTGTGAAATGTCTCATCTTATATTCACTAGATTTCCCATGCATGGGCTGGAAGTGACACTTAACAACATGAATAAACAATGGCAGCCATTTTTGGAAACAATGTCATCACCAAATGATACAACTAAGGAAAATGAATAACAGTTAGTAGCAACAGAAAATGCAACAGAGCAAAAGAACTAATAGTAGCATGAATAAAAACTCTCACCTTTTCTATAAATATTCAGTTATATATACTTGGGTGCTTTTAAAGTCTCGAGACTGTTCTCAAATGATTCTGAAACTGATGAGCAAGGCTGCTCAATGAGTGATTCTTAAACTAATGAACAAGGGTGTTGAATGAGTGCATGAGAAATACAGATTCAATGATTCCATGGCAGCCATTGGAGCAGAGTTCAGACAATAAAGGATTCAACACGTTGTTTTCCCCATCAGTTCTGCATGTCAATAGACCTTTTCTTTTCATTTTAGAAGACTTTCTGTTCACTCAACCTGCCCTTCCTAGCCACTACTTCCAAACTTGGGTTCTGAGATCTCATCACCACTAATGTCAAAGCATAATCAAAATCCCAACAAGAGTATAAAGGATTTCCCACACTAGTCGGTGGAAGTTTGCATTCCAAAATTTGATTCTTAGAACATTGTTCAATGAATTTTGCTCGAAAATCCCTAAAGGAAAAAGTTTCAGACTTTTCAATTTGGTTCCAGCACAAACATTGAATGATTTCGGTTAAATTGAAAAGCAGCTTTCACGCAGTGGAAGTAGACAGACGGAATCTTCAACCTACATTAACCTAGAATCTGTGCATTGTTTGCGTGGGAAGGAGAGCATTTTCTTTCCCACACAAGCATCTGGGAGTCCGTTACCAGGTTGAAAATCCCTATATTATTCCTCAGAACAATCCAGGATAAGGGGATTGAGAATACAAGCTAGTAGAGCAAGCTAACAGCATCAGCAGCACGATGGCATGAGACATCAGTTTGTCTAGAAACAACCTATGAGTACTAAGGTCAATACCTGTAGGATCCAGCATTATTCCTCCCCAATTAGGTATGCTGCCAGAATCACTTGAAGTAACCCTTTATACGCACAGAGCACACAAATCCATAGGAAAAGCCTGAGAATGCGAGTGTAGCTACAATTGACAATTGCAGTAAGTCAATGGCAAATCTGCAACACTGGACAGAAATAATCAGGTGGGAAGCCTTCTTGGCCTGTGCTCAGTCATCCTGCAAAGGCTGCAGCCTTGATTAAACGTAGGCCACTGGAAGGATTTGTCCATGACAATGAAGTTCAGCAGTAGATTCCTTAGGCAAGCAGCAGGAAACAAGACTGCAGCAGCTAAAATCTTAATGAAATTGCAGCAGCATATGATCTGTAACAGAAAAGGCAGTACTGTAGAGGTGAGACTATGATTTCTGAGCTTCCACCCAGGATATATGAAGGCATGGGACTACTTTCAAAAGTGTCTACAACAAATATGTGCAGCCTACATTAATAAAAAGCCTGCAGTTTATGATCCTTTAGTCCAACTTGCAGGAAAAAAGCCATTGGCTGAGACACTGTAAGAATTGATTAGAACCAAATGGTAATCACGGAAGTATTTGCAACAGCCTTATCATTATTTATTAACACAATAAAACCACGGTGGTCATACTGTACTTTAATGGCTGCCCATATGCAACTAAAAAAGCATCTATACTACATATAACACAAGTGGGGAGAAGTATCCTTTCCCCTATATAATAGTTACATCCCTTCACAAAATAAGCTGGCTATTCATCATAAATCTGCATACCAAATAGCCTTAGAAGTTCATACAACCAGTATCTCGGCAAATATACATACAACCAAGTATTGCAGCAAACATAGAGGTATACAGATGCATATCACAGAATCGAGAAAGGCACATGTGCACAAAAACCCTAGACCCTAAACTACATAAGAAGAAGAAATCACAGTGACAAAACCAGTGCCATGAACAAACAGGCCGAAGAAGAGCTAAATTGAACCGAAGTAGATTGATAGTGTTCATAAACACATGTTTTCAAGTGTTGAAAAACACAACAGTGAGCTGGTAGGAATTGTTTTCATACCAGGAGGTGAAGACGCCACGCCAAATGCAGAGGAAAACATCGATGTAGGAGCGAACTGACAGCCAGAGCCCGCCACAGTTTGGAAATCCCTGCAAAACCCTCGAAAATAGCATAAATTAGCCAAAATCTCTGTAAAAACCCTTGAAAATGCAAGAAACACAACTTCTGCAAAAATTGCACTCGAAAAAACCTTCGAAAACGATAAATTACCTTAAAATCATGGTACTTCTGCAAACCAGTAGAGGGGACGAAGCCGTCAACATCTCCCCACAGCATTGAGCAGTGGAGGAGGGCAATTTCACAGTGGAGGAGCAAGCTATGGCGGTCGCAGGAGCCAAAGGCGTCCACCGCAGGGCGCAGGAGCAACATCAACGAAAGAGCCCTAAACCAACAAAGCATCCGAAGACCAACAGAATCCGACCACATCTGTTCAACAATGGACGCAGGCATGCACCAGCGTTGGCGACACAGCGCGCAGCCACCGGTGGAGCTCTCTGAGCAACTACCCGCTCCGAACAGAAATGCAAAGGGTGAAGAACCCATGTTGCAAAACAGGTAAAGTGAAACCCTAGAAGTACAGCGGTAAAGCAAATTTAAGTCTCTCACCCACCAAGACACGTCAACGAGCAGAGCTGGCAAGTGTCGTACAAGGTCTGTGGTGTTGGCCACGTGGTTTGGGGACGTGGAATGGAGGGCGCCCAACAACTGGTGTCCCTCCCCTAGTTTAGAGAAAAATAAAAATAAAATATTAACTTTGATTTTGATAATATTTTTTATTAAATAATAGTAAAATAACAATTTTCCAATTTCAATAATCAAATTATAAATTTAATTTAATATATATATATATATATATATATATATATATATATATATATATATATATATGAAGTGTGAAACCATATAAAAACCTAGCAAGGCGGATTTTGGATCATAAAGGGAAACACAACGAGCAAAAAGTGGATGATCAAGCATATATATGGTATTGACTACAATCAGCCACGCTTTGTATTTGATGAAAAACTTCTGAAGATAATAAATGGAAAAGCATCGATATAGGACACATAATCGATGGTAGGTTATAGTCATATCAGCCTGGGGAACCGCAAGAAATTAAGCACAGAAGCCATAATAATGAAAATAACTGGAAGGCATTATTTCAAACCCTGGTGATCGAGGTATGAAAGATATAAGTCTCCCTTCTAAGGAAAAATACGGTTACCCGCCACAATTTCACGAGGAAGTAGACAGGTTCTATGCCTGGTTTTTTTTGGAAACAGTGAGGTCATCGAAGCTTTTTTAGTGGGAGGAAAACAAAAACTGCAAGAGATGGGAAGATTGGACTCTCATTCTGAATCTGGCAGCTTGGGTGAAATTAGAAAGATATTGGGTCCTGCAAAACTCATGATAAAGATATTGATGGCCCAATATTATCTTCAAATAGCAACCCTAGTCCTAAGAGAAAGGAATTGTTCACATTCTGGGATGTTGACATTTACGAAGAAGATATAGCGAAAAGATCGGAGGATCCAAAATCACAAAAAAACAAAAAAAAGCTTGACAGAACCAATTAAATTATATATATAAATTTATCTATTTATTTAATTCACATTTTTTATTCTTTATATATAAATTTTGAATTCACATCAAAGAACAAGATTATTTTAGTTTTCTTCCCGCCTGTGTTTATAAAAACAAGTTACCTTTTCCATGAAATATCTAGAGATACATAATATTTCAACCACCCACCTACTAAAACCTATTCCAAAAATGGAAACGTCTATCGATTTAAGAATAAAGCATAAACAAGTACAAACTATATATATTGAATTTGGAATGCACTTACATATATATATATCCAATTTGGAATAGATTTTCTTAATTTTAATTTTAAGAGCATGATGAGGTTTAAGAACATGTTCAGGTATGTATATTTAATAATAGTGATTTTTACGGCCTAAGGTGTTTCTCTTTGGTGTCACTGTAACTTCCTTTAAGTTTGTATATTTTTCTTTTTCTTTTTTCTTCTTTTTTCTTTTTCTTTTTCTTTTCTTTTCTTTTCTTTCTTCTTTTTTTAAAGTTAGATTGAATTTAGGTTTTGGTGACTTTTTCAAATTACACAAAAATAAAAATAAAAGTAAAATAAATAAAAATGATGCAGTCGTAGATACAAATTAATTTATAATCGTGGACTTGTCGGTTAGGACCCATATAACTTCCTTTATAAGCAGTGGTGGAAAATATCAGAATAAAATACATATATACACGAAAACGATCAACAGTGTTCTTAACCATATAATGCTCATAACTCAAAACACATTCAAACACACAGGACCTCCTTACCGAAGGGTCCCACACTCTCCCGACCAATCGCAGCACATCACAATCATTGCCCACAACTTCCAACTCTTTATAAATACGCTAAGCCATAAAACATGCGACGTGCGCATTTGCGTCAAGCCGACACGTGGTTGTTCCTTGTTGCATCGCATATTTCCTCCTCTTCGCATCGCATCGCATCCCATTTAAAATTTCATGCGAACACTTAAATGGTATCCTCTATATCTTGCAAAGTGTGAAGTCATGATCCCTCATCCGTCGTTGATCTGTTGTGTGATCCAACGGCTCGCGCAACTTTCATTTCGTGCCACTTCGCATCGCAAGTTAAAATCTTTAATTTGCGAAAATCCTTAACTCTTAAGTATTTCAATCGCCGATGCGAAATTTCGCCTTGCCGACACGTGTCTGTTTCACTCTTCCTTAACCATTCATCTCTTGTCTTTGGATCTGCGATTTAATCGCAATTGTCCACTCAACAGTCTTGGCTCTTCTTCGCCTCTTTTTCCTGCTCTAATCTCCGGCGTCAATCCTTAAACCTTTGACTCGGCACTTCAAACCTCGCCATCGATTTCTCCTTTGGAATTCGGCTACGTATTATGTTCTTTATTCAATTTTCTCTTTTTTCCGATGCCGCTGCTTTACAATACGGCTCCCGCCACACTACTCTCCGCTATATTTCCGAGTTTATTCGAAATTCTTCAACATTGTCTCTCCTAAGCTTTGTGTGGTCTGCAAACGCATGGATTCCCTATTGAGCTTGTTCTTCATCTCTCATCCCTCGGTTTATGCCCCATCTTTTCCTGTGCGAAGTTCACAAGAACTGCATCCGTGCACTCAATCTGTCTAAGCATAAACAAAAATAAAATACGCATATATCATAGCACATAAATGCAATATTTAACTTCGATAGTAAAATAAAATAGAGAGCCTGATCACAATCCAAAACACTTGGAATTTATTTATAAAGAAAATTACACAGAACTGAGCCCTGGGATGGTTGGTTTTTACATTTTTTCCTACTCTCTATTCAACCCTCTCTCACACCTATTTCCCTCTTATTCTCTCTTTCTCTCTATGGAAGGCAGAACCCCAAAATGGTGGATTTGGCTTTGTTTTATGCCTTTCCCCAAAATCCCCATATGGTTGAGAAACTGTTATTCAGTTTCAGAACAGTTTATTCAACTAAATATCTGACTAATCCTAATCTAACTATTATTTTAACCTACAGTTTACAATGGCTATGTTATCCCAAACTAACTTTTAAACAAAATACTTTAAAATAAAGTCTTCAATTTATTAGGATTGCTAGTCCTCTTCCCAAGCCACAACATGTGACCAGCTTGTCACATTGCTGACTCTACCTTAATGCTCCTGCAACAGACTCCCGAGGTAAAAGAATTCATGAACTCTTGGTCATGTGTCTTCAATGCTTGAATCTTCCAGGATTCCAAACTCTGTTTTGCTGCTTTCCATAAGCTGCATTGTCTTCACCATTCTTTAGCTGCAATCTTCCAGGCTTCCATACTTTGTACTGTAGTGCTCCACTGCTTCTACCTTCACTATTCTTCACTTTCCAAACAGTTCCATAGTGGATTACTTTATTCACTTTGTTGTAACTCTCTTAGGTAGTTGCATTAACTCCCATAGTTCATCTATGGTTTCTTGCAATTCAATCTTCTAATGTAATATAATATTTTTTCCAACATTCATCTACACTCTGTCCCAAAAATTGCCGCAAATATTACTTTGGACATTGCTGCCACCCAAACTTCCTAAATATCTCTAAAGATATCTCCCTCTGCAACATCCCTCTTCTTTTCCTTGTTTGCAAATTTATTGTCAAAAGGTAAATTTCCTTCTAATTCTTTGACTGCAGTAATATATTTATTCACTATTTCCTGTATACTAGTTAACATAATTAATATTTGGAAACTAGTATATATCTCTGTTTCAACTAAAGTTTGAAACAATTCTGTCTTTTTGTCTGCAATCTGTTTCTCTTGCTCAAATGCTTTCAGCAAGCAACTCAGCCATTCACTAATTACTTGATTCCCTTCAAGTACCTCTTCAGTATGCCGTATTATAGTTTCAACATAACTCTCTTCCTCTTCCTTGACAACATTCCATTGTTGTCCTTCTGCTTCTTGACTAGTCCTAATAGTCAATTCAGTATTTTCCACTTCTAAGACTGAATTTCCTTTAGCCTAAGACATAACTGCCTCACTTTCATCTTTATGGCTTTCTTCTTCCTTGTTACTAAGCAAACCTCTTTGTGACACTGCTTCTTCATCTTTAATCGGAATAAAATTATGATTCTCTATTTCTATGACAGTCCTAAATGTCCATCCAACAATCTTCCTTTGGCTATTTAAGCAAGCCAATTCCTCTTTATCCTTATCAATAACAAGTTTCATCTCATGAGGCATTACTACTTCATCTCCATTAAAGTTTCTCCCTTCATTAAATAAGGAAACTTATGAATTCCTTCTGCTGCAACAACTCAACTTGGTCTTCATCAGAAAGACACTCTTCATCATACCTTGCTTGACAATTTTCTTCCTCGTGATACTTTGCTAGATAAACTTCAGCTTTACTTGAGACAATTCCAAGGGAGGGATTGTCTTCTACACAACCTGCAAACACATTCAAATTGTCAGCATTAAACTCACAAGACCCAGTGGTCTTATTTGATGACTCAATCACCAAATCTTTCTCTTGTTGTTCTATGTTTCTTTCAAGACACAAAAAGTCTTCACTAGTCTTTTTTTCATATTTCTCAAGCATAACATATGAATGCTTGATATCATCTTTTGCCTCTTTCTGTTCTTGGCCATCATCATAAGCCAAGTCATCCTTGTTTTTAGCTTTCACAGTAGGTTGGAAATCATTTCTTTCACTTAATTGTACATGAGACTCAGCTATCCCATTTTCTTCTTGAACAGAATTCAAATTTTTTCCTCCTCCTTCATCCTTTATGACAACATCAGCAAATTTTCTTTCTTTACCTATTTCATCTGCATACATACAATATTCATTTGTTTCAAAACCATAAGGATCAATATCCTCTCTTGTTGTCTCAAACATCAGCTCTTTATGTTGGTTCTCATCCTTCTAAGGATCCATGAAACCATCAGCTGGTCTCATAAATTCATCCTTATTACTACTATCACCAATAATAGACCCTTACTCAGGTTTACATAAGTAAACCTTTTCCCCAGTATACATCCTATGCTACAACTCAGCTCTTCTAAGTTCTTCTGCTAGCTAAATTCTTGTATTAGACCTCAGCCTGCTCTGTAACTGACTCGACTTGAATATTTAATTCTGAAGAACCCAACCATACCTTTGGTATTCCACATTCCCTTGTATGAATTCTCTCAACACTTCTAGTTGCACTTTTATCTCAGCTAATTCTCTATCAATTTTATCCTTTCTTGATCTTTCATAATCTCCCTTAGAACATTTACTATGACCATCAGTAGCCATAGTCTTCTTTCCTTTATGAACTCCTCTTTGTTCATCATGGACTATCAACAATTCATCTCTACAAGTTTACTCCATCAACCTGTCTGTAGATACCACACCAAGCTTTTCCATTCTTAGTCTTTTACTGGCATCTCTACTTATTTCTTTCTTTTGATTGTGACTCCTCCTTGAGCCTTTCAGATAACCATCAGTGGTCATCTCTTCTTCTTCCCTCTGTGGAATCATTCTAATCCACCTTGTGAGTTGCAACAAACCTCTTTCATCTTTGAAACAAGTGTAGTACTTATCTCCAGTTCATATGCAAGAACTTTCTTTTCATACTCCTCTGCCCTGAGTAATGCTTCTTCTTCTTGAGCATTCAACCTATGCTCCCTCTTCATCTGTAGCCCATGCCATTTCAATTTCTTCCTCGTAAATCATCCACACCTTTGGTCTTCTTCACTCCTCTATAGCAACTCCATCAATATATCAAGATGGGATATCATCTCAGCTATTTCTCTCTTATATTATTCATCAGTCATCGGTTTCCATATTACCTTTGTCTTGGCATCTTCCTTCTTCACTTTGTGGTTACCTCTTGAACCTCTGCTATGACTTTCAATAGTCACCTTCTTGAGTTCTTTCACCCTCTATGAGCTGCACTAGCCTCTGCAGTAACAGTCCCTCTTGCTACAACTTACCTCCCCAAACTTCTTCTCTGCTTGGTCTTTTGGAAAGCACTGGTTCTCAATCTATAACCCTCCTTGAGCACTCCTCTGTGCTCCTTCTAGGTTTACCCTCACAACTCATCTGCACTTGAGAACACTAATGTCCTCTTATATTTCAACTCAGCTAAAATGATAGGTTCTGACCACACTTCTTCTTCCTCCTAGAAAACCACTGCTATCTTCCTTCATCATTGCCCTTAAAGGTTGTAATATTCTTGCTAAGATGTTTTCACTCCTACTGCTACCTCTATTAAACTCTTGTGCTCTTCTTATGAGTGAAAGCATTTACTTGCCAGTTCCATAATCCAAAATAAAACTGAAACAAAAAATTCTTACCTTATTTTGTGTGCTACTACTTCATTCATCCTATTGTAGCTCTTATGCTTTTTCATAAGCCTTCAGTCCACAGTCTTATCTCTTAAGGTTCACTCGATTAGAATCAATGAGCAATCTTTCTCAACTTTTCTTAGTTCAAAGTCCTTCACACCGCCTCCCAGATCTTGTTGCTCTGATACCAATTGATGCAGTCGTAGCTGCAAATTAACTTATAATCGTAGACTTGTGGGTTAACACCCACATAACTTCCTTTATACGCAGTGGGGTAAAATATCATAATAAAATGCATACATACATGAAAACGATCAACAACATTCTTAACCATATAATGCTCATAACCCAAAACACATTCAATGCATGGGACCTCCTTACCGAAGGGTCCCACACTGTCCTGACCAATCGCAACACATCGCAATCATTGTCCACAACTTCCAACTCTTTACAAATACGCTAATCCATAAAAATTGTGATGTGTGCATTTGCACCAAGCCAAAACATGGTTATTCCTTGTCGCATCGCATCCTTCATCCTCTTCGCATCGCATCGCATCCCATTTAACATTTCGTGCGAACACTTAAACAGTATCCTCTATATCTTGTGTAGTGCGAAGTCACGATCCCTCGTCCATCGTTGATCTGTTGCGTGATCCAATGGCCCGTGCCACTTCGCATCACAACTTAAAATCTTTAACTTGCAAAAATCCTTAACTCTTAATTATTTCAATCGTCGATGCGAAATTTTGCCCTGCCGACATGTGTTATTTTCGCTCTTCCTTCATCATTCATCTCTTGTATTTGGATTTTCTATTTAATTGCAGTCGTCTGCTCAACAGTCTTGGATCTTCTTTGCCTCTTTTTCCCGCTCTAATCTCTGTCGTCAATCCTTAAACCTTTGACTCGACGCTTCAAACCTCGCCATCGATTTCTCCTTAGGAATTCTACTACATACTTTGTTCTTTATTCAATCTGCTCTTCTTTCCAATGCCGCTACTCTGCAATACGGCTCCCTCCATGCTACTCTCCGCTATATTTCTGAGTTTATCTAGAATTATTCAACATTGTCTCTCCTGAGCTTTGTGTGATCTGAAAACGTGCGGATTCCCTCCTAAGCTTGTTCTTCATCTCTCATCCCTCGGTTTCTGCCCTAGCTTTGCCTATGGGAATTTCACATGAACTACATCCTCACACTCAATCTGTCTAAGAATTAACAAAAATACAATATGCATATATCATAGCACATAAATGCAATATTTAAATTTGACAGGAAAACAAAACCAACGGGTTGAAACAGAGAGCTCGATCACAATCCAAAACACTTGGAATTTATTTATAAAGAAAAATACACATAACCGAAGCCTAGGATGGTTGGGCTTTACATTTGTTCCTACTCTCTATTCAACCCTCTCTCACACCTATTTCCCTCTCGTTCTCTCTTTCTCTCTATGGAAGGAAAAATCCCAAAATGGTGGATTTGGTTTTGTTTTATGCCTTTCCCCAAAATCCCCATATGGTTGAGAAATTTTTATTCAGTTCAGAACAGTTTATTCAACTAAATGTCTAACTAATCCTAATCTAACTATTCTTTTAACCTACATATTACAATGGCTATATTAGCCCAAACTAAATTTTAAACAAAATACTTTAAAATAAAGTCTTCAAATTATTAGGACTACTAGTCCTCTTCCCAAGCCACAACATGTGACCAGCTTGTCACATTGTTGACTCTGTCTTAATGCTCTTGCATCAAAAAATATTGACATAATGTAATGACCATTTTAACTAGGTCAAGGTACAATAAAAAATAAAATAAAATAAATAAAATAATACTAAACTATAAAAACAACCCATGGTATTGACCCATGGTATTCATGTGGAATGTAGTTTATCTTAAGAGGGAAATAAAGATGGCCTAACTGTGGATCTACTAAGAGCCAAGGGGGATCAAATGTCTTGATATGCAAACCTCATTGATTATAGATCTAAACTAATTAGTTAATAAAATTATTTTTAAATGTTTATAACCATTATTCTTTTAAAATTTTACTTAATAAAATGTATCAAAATTTTCCAAATTATTTCACACTACATGATTTATCTTGAGCAATAATGATGAATGTTCATAATTCTCATTTCTTAAATAACACTAAATTTACCTTTGATTACTTAATTGTAATAGTTTTTAACTACATACATACTCTTTTGGATTTTTTTGTTAATGAATATCAAATTTCTTTCATTCAAAAAAAACTATATACTTATCTTTAATTACCTAATTGTAGCTAAAAAAATCTGACATGTTTTTTACTTTATAAGCATAAACAATTTTCATATTATATGATGTCAAACTTACTCAACTTTTTATTCTCAAAATTTTAAACAAAGTTTTTCACTACATAATTTTAGCTTTTATAATTTTTTTATTTTTCAATTCCAAATCAAACTTACAAAATAACAAACCCACTCATTCCTTACTGTAGATTATATTTTTACAAAATTGACACTATGTGATTAACAATAAAGTAAGTTGAGACGACCCTAAGGGGTTTTTTTGTACAAGTTTATCATAACCTTTCCCTCCATCCAATATATAATGTAGAGTCTTCTGAAGAGAGAGTATATTCTAGTTTATAACTTGATCCAAAATCAAATAAAATGGCTAGGGATTTCACAAGTTATTAGTTTATAATGTGATCCACAATCAAATAAAATGGCTAGGGATGTCACAAGTTATCATTCACACAGTGATGTATTGACATTCTCAGTTGAAATGGATCCTATTAGATGCATGGTGGCCAGAGACACTAAAAAAATTCAAAAAATATATCTGTTATGAAATCCATATTGTCTACAAACCATCCAAATTTCACATCTTATATAAAAATTTCTAACATGAAACACTCAATTTACTCTCCAATTTGAAACCCCCACCCATGATGGGGACATCACACTATAAAATCAAATGTTCCTCTGGGTTTCTAAAAGGGTTCATAAACAAAACAGACAACAAGAAAGTCAATATTGTGGTATAATAACTTATTTTTGAGTCATTGTGACAAACAAAACATCACATTAGCTCATAGAATATATCTAATGCACCACTATAGTCACAATAGATATTCTATCTTGCCCTTTCACTTATCTCTCCACTAGGTCTCCACTGAAACTGCCATGTACTGTAGTTAATTGTTGTATTGTTCAGTTGATTAATGAGTTATTATTTGTGAATTAATTAACTAATTAATCCACTCCACTCTCACTAGTATATCATTCAATTAGACTAGATACAACTAGCTCAACTGAGTCTAACTGAGTTAAACTAAATACAACTCCATAACTACTTCTTCCAACTGTGTCATAACTCTGCCACTTGAGTTCTAACTGAGTCCTCCATGCATTAGCTCCAGTAAACCCTTGGGAATTGCGTAATTCCCTTAGTCCACTAATGTGCCACATCTGTGCACTGAAACAAAGTGCTCCAAGAGAATAAGTTGTTGTTTAGTGTCTGATTCTTATTAAGAGCTAATAATAATCGACATGCATCTATTTTTAGATCGACAATCTATAAATAGACTTCGCCCAATATTCTAAAAACAAAATTTCATCTATTTTTCCAACTTGATCAACCATCCACAAATAGCATCCTGCAACTTCTGAAATATGATCACCATGTCTAAAAATAGACATAGTCTAAAAATAGAATTGCGCCAAAAATAGCCTGCGGGCCCACTTAGTGAAGGCGACTCTTTTCACTAAGCTCATCATCTTGTTGAATCTCAACACTCACTCTCAACAAGATAGGGATTATCCTTCACCCCGATCCTGCCTCTATGGTATTATAATTTGCTCCTGGTGAGCGCCTTCGTCAGAATATCTGCATCCTGATCCTCCGTAGGAATGTACTGAAGCAACATGATCTTCTGCTACACACAATATATGATATGATGATACCATATATCAATATGTTTAGATCTATCATGAAACACAGGATTAACCGAGAGTTTAATGCAACTCTGATTATCACAATGTATCACTGTGGGATCTAAATGTGAACTGAACAAACCAACCAGGATCTTCCTCATCCAGATAGCCTCACATGCCTTGACTTGCTGCCATGTATTCTCGTCTGCCGGGACCGAGTGCCACGCATCTGCTTCTCGCTATACCAGCAAACCGTCGTAGATCCGATACCGAAAATCCCTCTTGATGTGCTCTTCGTTGTCTATTGGGCTTCCCGCCCATCCGTATCCGTGAAGCCATGCAACTTCACCTCATCCATTTCTCCGTACCATAAACCATACTTAGATGTCCCCGAGATATCTTAGGACATGCTTGCCTGGCCTTCCAAAAGAGCTTAACCATCGCCCGTGAAAGCCGGTTCACCACATAGAAAATGTCCGGTCTTGTATTAACTAAATACATGAGTGAACCCACCAACCGTCGATAAACAAGTATCCACTACCTCTCCGCTCGATGTAGCATCATGTTTCTTCCAATTTCCCGGAAGAGGCCGATAGGCTTGGAGGCGTGGCCTTGCATGTGAAACTTCTCCAGTATCTCTCGGGCATACTTGCCTTGAGACACAAACAGTTCACCTTCCCGCTGCCATATTTCCAATCCAAGGAAATAATGAAGGAGGCCCAATTCCTTCATCTTAAACTCCTTTGCAAGATCTGCCTTGCATGAGTGTATCAACTGCTCATCACCTGCTAGTATTAAGTCATCAAAATAAAGTACAATGATTAAAATCTTACCCTCCACCACAATATGGTACAGGTTTGCATCCGCCTCACTCTTGGTGAAGCCAAGTCCAGTGAAATAGCTGTTGATCCGAGTGTACCAAGCACATGGTGCTTGTTTAAGCCCATACAACGCTCTTTTTAGCCTGCACACATGTGAATCGCTGCTGAAGATCTCAAATCCTTCAGGATGCTCATTGTACACCTCTTCTTCAATGATCCCATTAAGGAACGTAGTCTTCTCATCCATCTGATGAATGTGCCAACCCATCTGCACTGAGAGAGCAAGGATGGTCCGTATGGAAGAATACCGTGCAACAGGTGCAAAGGTTTCTTCATATTCAATCCCCTAGATCTGTGAGAAGCTCTGGGAAACAAATATTGCCTTATACTTCTCGACGCTCCCATCAGCAACTTGCTTTACCTTGTAGATCCATCTTGATCCTACAACTGATTTTCCCACCGGCCTTGGAACAATCTCCCAAGCACTGTTTCTAACAATGGAGTCATACTCCTCCACCATGGCATCTACCCATGTGGACTCCTGCGTTGTTTCTTCAAAAGAAGATGGCTTTGTCACGATACACTTTCTCATGAGAGCCATGTATCCAGTAAATCGATCAGGTGACTGTCTCTATCTGTGCTATGATGTAGGGACTCGTACATTCTGTGCCACATCAAGCTTCAGTCTCTCAGCTTCTGTGGTACACTTTCTGCCAGTTCTGATGTTTGGTTCTACATGAGGGGACTCCTCCACTCCATGAATATCCTCTTGTGGCTGATCCACATCTAGAGGCTCATCTTTGGGAACCAGAAGTTCCTCCTCTGCATGCAATTTTAGCTCCCTCAAGCATCACTCGTGCAGCACCCATGATCGTTCTATTCTTCCTCTCCGTGACTCCATTCTGTTGTGGGTTATGAGGCGCTATGAGTTCTCTTTGAATTCCTATTTGCTATAGAAGTATTTGAATTCGCCCGGGATGTATTCACCACCATTATTTCTCCATAGAGCTTTCACTTGCTTCCCCGACTCCTTCTCCACCAATGCTTTGAACTCACAGAAATTTGAGAAAATTTCACTCTTCTTGTGCATGAAGAAGATCCAGCATCTACGAGAATAGTCACCAACAAATATAACATAATACATGTGTTTTGTTGTTGAAGCAACCAAGAAAGGTCCACACACGTCCGTGTGAATTCTCTCCAGGATCATCGAAGCACAGTTCTCCTTCTCATGAAAGGTGGTCTTCACAAAATTACCCATAGTAAATCCCTTGCACTGATCTAATTGCTCAAGAGTACCCTTGGGAAGTCCAATAGAAATCTGCTGCAAAATCTTCAAGGCACCATGGTGAAGATGGCCCAATCCCCTATGCCATAATTCTCCCTCATCTCGGCTCACCACTTATTCGGCTTTGCCCAATTACTGCGCATAGCTTACTCCACTTAGCTTGTAGAGATTATTAATTTGAACCCCTATCTTCTTGGTTTGACCCATTGTTTTATGTCAAAGGAAGGCTTTTCCCTCACTGAAAACAACATCATAACCTTTGTCTTCCATCATTGCGACTGAGACCAAGTTCTTCTTCAGACCTAGAATATGCATAACATTCTTCAACAAGAATTGATTACCGAAATCCCTCTCAAAGGTAATGGTCCCAATTCCATTCGCACTGTACCGACCATCGTTTCCCATCTCTATATGCATCTGGAGGTCCTTCTCCTCCAAGTCACTAAACAACTCCTTGTCTCCCGTCATATGGAAAGACACGCCACTTTCAAGATACCACACTGATCCCATACAGCTTGAAACCAAGCATGCGATCAAGGAGATATCAAGTTTAAATTGTGAGGCTAAGGCCTCTCTAGCTACAGATCCAGCAGCCTTCTTGTTCTTCTTCTTCTGTGGATAGTTAGTGGCGAAATGCCCATGTTTGTGACAGTGAAAACACTTCACTTTGGACAAATCCTACTTCTTGCCTTTAGCATTGGATTTTGAAGGATGTTTCTTCCCCTTCCCTTTCCTTTCTTTGGCAGCCAAAGAAAAATTCTCTTCATCTTCATTCTTCAATGAAGATCCATCCCTGGTACCCCGCCTTATCTCCTCCTGCACAAGATCTGACCAAAGTCGCTCCCATCCCGACAGTTTCTCCCGTCCATTGACAGAGTCTTCGTAGCTATGCCAACTCTTCGGAAGCCTAAGGAGAGCCAAGATCACCAAGTCTTCTTCATCAACAAGTAACCCCCACACTTCCCAGCTTCATCCTTCTAAAGGGGACAAACTTCATGAGGTATTTGAACATTTTCGCCCTTTTCCATTTTTATTTTTCTCGAGCTTGTCTCTTTAAGCGCCAACTTTCCTCCGGTCACTTCTACTTTGGGAACAAGTCCGTCAAATCCTTCCACATTAAGAATGGAGTGGCTTTCCCGTGAAGGCTGGACACAATATGGTCCTTCACACCTTCCAACAAACCTAATTCTCCTCGTCTTTGCTTTCTTCTTTTTCCATGCGTCAAGTAATGTGGCATCGCTGGATCCCGGCTTAGGAACATCGCTATCGATGAACTCCTTCAGTCCATTATCCTCCAGCACTTCCTCCATCCTTTCCTTCCAGGCTATGTAATTCAAGCTCCCATCAAGGGCATACTCCAATCTCAACCCATTGAAAGCCATTTCAATGTATACTCAACTTCTGCACTAAGAATCTTCTGTTGCAAATTCGAATTGTCCACCAGCACAAACTCACTTTACAATTGCAATCTTCAATAAAAAATTCTTTGATACCATGTAGAAATTATATGCACTAAGCATGCATATGTCCTTGATTCACCCGATCTCACACTATTTAACTTTATGCAAAATACTAAATCAATTCCACTTGTTAGTATTTTGCGGAAATATTAATTGCACACACATGTGAAGCATAAACAAAAATAATCAATCGCACATAACATAGTTTTTAACCGGGAAATCCTGAAGCTGAAAACCCCAACTATATATTATGTAACATGGAAATCATATGACAATATCATACAAAGCATAAAAATATTATCACAAGCTCTCAGTACAGTACAATCGTCATACACTAATAAGGACCAATCTTGCAAATCCATGCACCGATCTTTGCCTCCTGATAACCTGCCTCCACTGCGCAATCCCTGCTGAAGAATAGCTCTGAATGAATTTGAATTACCCTTGCCTTAACTACACAATCCTCATTGGAAAATCCAATGTGTGTTTGATGCAATCAATGCATCACTATAGTCACGACAGATAGTCTATCTTGCCCTTTGACCTATCTCTCCACTGGGTCTCCACTGAAACTACCATGCACTATAGTTAACTGCTGTATTGTTCAGTTGATTAATGAGTTATTATTTGTGAATTAATTAACTAATTAATTCACTCCACTCTCACTAGTGTATCATTCAGTTAGACTAGATACAACTAGCTCAACTGAATCTAACCGAGTTAAACTAAATACAACTCCATAACTACTTTTCCAACTGTGTCATAACTATGCCACTTGAGTTCTAACTGAGTCCTCCATGCATTAGCTCCAGTAAACCCTTGGGAATTGTGTAATTCCCTCAGTCCACTAATGTGCCACATCTGTGCACTGAAACAAAGTGCTCCAAGAGAATAAGTTGATGTTTAGTGTTTGATTATTATTAAGAGCTAATAATAATCGACATGCATCTATTTTTAGATTGACGATCTATAAATAGACTTCGCCCAATATTCTAAAAATAGAATTTCATCTATTTTTCCAACTTGATCAACCATCCACAAATAGCATCTTGCAACTTCTGAAATATGATCACCATGTCTAAAAATAGACATAGTCTAAAAATATACTCGCACCAAAAATAGCCTGCGGGCCCACTTAGTGAAGGCAACTCTTTTCACTAAGCTCATCATCTTGTTGAATCTCAACACTCACATCACACAAATTACAAAATAAATTTATTATTAGTAATTGAATTTTATTTTAAAAATAATTTTGTCTTTTATATTTTTTAATATTTAAGCATGTTAGATTTCATTTTAATGTAATTTTAATTTATAGTATTTTTTTTATTTTATTTTTTTACGTGTATTTTTAATCTATATATTTATAATAATAATAATTTGAAATAATGTTAAATTTAAGGTATTTTTTTAATAATATATTTTGAAAAGAGTATTTTGATGTTTATTATAAATATCAATATTTAAATATTATTTTTATATAATTATATTAATTATTATTTTATATTTGAACAACAAAACATATTTATATATAAACTTTTAATTTTATAGTAATATTTTTGTTGAAAAATTACTCATAACCATAATTTATAATATTAAAAATGTGTATGTCAAATTTGATCAACACAATGTGTTTTTGTACAAATTCAATTTATGAAATAAATAATTCTAATTACTATGAAGGATACATATACTCCTTATTGCAAGAAAAAAATTGATTGAATGAAATAAATTAATGTCATTTTCAACAAAAACAATTTCATTAGAAGTGTTTGGTGTTTTCTTTAGTGGATTCGGTGAAATAGACTTATCATTTTTCAAGATTCAATTTATATGTGGTTCTTCGTAAATTTTATTAGTTGTTTTTTGTAATTTTTTTTTTTGGGAGAAAAATTGAACTTTTTATTAAGACAATAAAAAGCTACATTTGTAGATACAAAAGCAATGTTGTTTCTATGTATACTATCCTCATAAGACAGAGAGAAACGTGTATATTCTATGACAAGATCCATATTGTGTTGTATGCAAAAAAAAAAAAAAAATTCCTCTCCATGAAAAAGAGAAAATAGCCCTCTTATAGCCATGCTCAAAAAAACTATAAAATACCAGAAAACAACCGTCTTATAGCCATGTTCAAGAAATCTATAACGTATTGTATCACAAAAGCTCATAAAAGTAACAAAATTTGGACACATAATTTAAAATTTATCATAATGATAACATGAAGTATTCAAAAACTATAAAGAGTTTATAAAACCGCATCAAAGAAATCTGGAAAGAACGCTTCCTGTGCAGTATCAAAAATTTGTCAAATGATGAAATGAGGATGGTTGAAATCCTGAGTCCTCCCATATATGGTCTCTCAAATATGCCACCTACCGAGAACCTGTTGAAAACCATCTTTAGATAAGATATATACCTATGTGTTTTGTTCCCTGTATATGTGGCAAACAAAGATGAAATCAAAAGCTTGTTTGATAGTTAAAATTTCTTCAAGGAGTGGGATCAAAGTATGAATTTGATATTTATGTACTGCATTAAACCAATTAATAACATTTAATGAATCTCCAAAAACTTGCCCTGAATCTAAGCCAAGCTGAACCCAACATAATAATAATTTCAATGAGAGGAGCTATGCATAGTTGTATTTTCCACTTCCAAGGCCTACTGATGATTTTAAATTTTTGTGTCTATTGATATAAATAACTAGTCCAACCATGCATCTATTATGAGCGTCCGAGGCTCCATTAAAATATTCCCATGGGATCTGTGGGTTAATTTTTTCCTCTCTGATGATTCATGGAGTCGAAGTCGACAAGGACATTGGCAGTAAAGAGAAGATTACAGAAATTTCAATAGTTATGAGTGAGGGAGCCGAAAAAATATCACGAAAAATGCCTTTATTTCTTGCCATCCATATACCCTAGAGGTTTATTGGTGGAACATTCCTTAATTTTTCATCTCGCAAGACATTCCACCAATTTTTCCAAACTTCCTCAATGTTTAAGCCTCTCCAGTTCATGTTGAGTCACAGGATTCTCGGTGATGCTTCCCACACTTTTAAGGTGAATGATAACTTGAAAAGAGATGATTTACCATCTCTTCTACATTTTGCATGATGTGCACCAACCTGGACCATTTTTATTTATTTTTTTAAGATTGTACTATCTCGACACTTTATTTATGTGGAGACACTAGAGGAATAGCCTTGACTTTGCAGGGCATTCCATTTTCTAAAGTGGTTCCCACCACCATGCCTGTAATTCCTTGACTCTCCTGTCCATTTGATAGTTGTAACCAAATTTAGGAGTATAAAAACCAGTTGGTGCATGGACCCATCTGAGTTCGTCTGATCAATCACTTAGTCTAACGTGTTCTTTGTAGTTCTATGATATAATCCTGCCAAGTTGCTTCCATATTAGGATCTAAATGAAGTTGTTCTATTGTTTTCCAACCTTGATGCAATATCAAGGAACCCTTTACATATGCTACCTCATTTAAGAAAAGGATTCCTTGATCATTTAGTGTTGATGGAAATTCCCTTGGTAGTTCACAGCCTTCTTTGCATCCTACCCAAGGGTCAATGTGAATTCTTACTTTTTCACAGTTGCATATATCCACGCTAGACCATCTTCAATATGTTAGACCCCTATATTACTAGTATATTCCATTATTGTTATTAGTGTAACCCCTTATTGTTATTGTTGTACTCCTATAACCCTAATATTGTTATTATTGTTCCCTTAGATTGTTATTGTTAGGTCGGCTAGGATTATATTGTGACCCCATGGACTCCTATATATAGAAGGAGGTTTTTTTCATTTGTATCATCCAAGAATTGTTCATTTACGTAATGTAAAGGAGGTTTCCCTCTCAAACTGGATTATTTCTAAGGCATTGATCTCTCTTTTCTTCTATTTTGAGAGTTGGTTTCATAACATTTGATATCAAAGCTTTGGATTCTAGGGTTTCGCTGCTCCAAACAGGTCATCGTGGAATTTTCTCTATAAATTTTTTTCTACGAAGGCTCAAAATCTGAAATTTTTATCACACGAAGTTGAAATCTAGAGAAACTTCATGTAAAAATTTTAGATCTTGGTTCGCAATATTTTCGGAAATATGATCTATGGAAGTTAGGGTTTTTTCAAGCTCACGAATTTCATCTCAAAGAGGTGACAAAGGGAAAATTGTCATAACTCTCTCTGAGAATCGGATTGGAATTCTGTAAAAAGTGGTCGCAAGCACACGGACTTTAGTTTCCTGTGTATCAATTTCAAAGCTGAAGGATGAAATAGTGACACATGGCACTCCGTACAAGTTCTCTCTACTGAACCAGTCCATAATTAGGTCATTGTGGGAGATTGGACATAACTTTGCCTTGAAGAATCCAAATCAGGTCAGACCTGTGGCATTCGAAATAAGATTCAGAGGGCTAATATAGGGCTGAATTTCAATATCAAGCTCCTCAAAAGAAAGAAACATATGTGTATTTTTTTTTCAAATTGTATAAGTCTTGTGTGAAAAATCAGTTTAAATTGATTCTAAGGGCATATTATAGAATAGATATCAGTATTGGGTTCTAAAATGCCCCACAAAAATAATTCAACACCTATTAATCCTTCAGAAGATGACAAAGAAGTGCAACATGAAATATCAAAATTACAAGAACAAGTGCACCAAATTTCGCTCTCGCAAAGAGCAACAAAAACTGAAATGGAAGTTTTGAAGAAAGGCATGGAAGCTAAGATGGATGGTTTGAAGAAATGCATGGAAGCTAAGATGGATGGCATGGAAGTTGGCATGGAAGCTAATATGGAGGACACGGAAGACAAAATGAAAGACCACATGGAAAACATGAAGAATGATCTAAAAGAAGACATGGAAGGTTTGACAAAGTTGATACAAGAAATGTTTCCTAATGGAGAAAATATAGTAGAGGAAAATCATCATGAGAACAAAATAAATGTTAATCATGATTTCATAAACTCTAAAATTGGATGGAAGCACCACCATATTCCAAATATGGATATGAGGAAGTTTGATGGCAAGGATCTCGTAACATGGATACTACACATGGAGCAATATTTTGATCTCAATAATGTGCAAAACACACTAAAGGTATGCATTGCAACTTTACATTTAGAAAAAAATACATTTGTATGGTATCGATGGCTTTTCTCTTGTAAAAAAATTGTCACTTGGTCAATTTTTACGGAGGAAATAATAGCACATTATGAGGATACAAAGAGAAATTTCGTCTTTAGCCAATTGATAAATCTCAAACAAAAGGGTTCAGTGGTGGAGCACATTGAGGACTTCCAAAAATTGAATATAAGGGTAAATGATATTTCATAGGAACATAGGATTGGTGTCTTCATAGGGACTTTAAAGGATAACATAGGAACATGATTCATTGGAGAAGGCATTTAGGTTGGAAAGAAAAATTGAATGTAAAATTATGGCAACAATGAAGCCTACCACTCACATCTATAAATATGGAAGTGTTTCTACTCCTAGACTTCCACAACCTACAAGGTTGACACCACAACAATTGGAAGAAAAAATAGCAAAAGTGCTTCGCTACAGTTGTGATAACAAATACACTAAAGGTCATAAGTGTGGTGAGAAGAAATTATTTTACATAGATTTTGAAGAGGAGGAAGAAAATAAACAAGAAACTTAAAAAGAAGAGGATATACACTAGGAACCAACCCTAGAAGAAGAAGAAATCAGTCCAAATAACGTGTAATGCATTGGCGGCAATTACCACTCCTCAAACTCTCAAGATAGAAGGACATATCAAGAAGAAAAAGGCAATAGTGTTGATTGATTCGGGTAGTACCCATAATTTTATTCATTGTAAGGGAGCCAAGGAATTGAATTGTTTCTTATACCCAACACCAGAATGTCAAGTGATGGTTGAAAATAGAGGAACTATAAATTGCTCTGGAAAATGCCATAATATCAAGCTAACCATGGGGGAATATGTATTGAATAGTCCAATGCTTTCCATTCCGATGGGAGGTGTTGATGTTGTACTGGGATTAAAATGGTTACAATCTTTGGGGACGGTAGCTTTTAATTTTCAAGGACTTTTCTTGAAAAAAAATTTGGAAGGAAAGGAAATTGAATTATGGGGTATCGCAAGGAAGCCGGGAAAGATAATAAGCTCTAATGTCATGACAAATCTTTTGAAGAAAGAACAACGAGGCGTAATTGCACGTTTATGCTCACTAGAATTTCCCACGTCAAAATCATCTATTTATCCAGATCTCCAAAAAGTCTTGGAAAATCATTCCAATGTGTTTGAAACTCCCAAAGGACTCCCACCTATTCGTGATCATGATCATGCTATTCATTTGATTTCGAGAAGAGTTCCTCCAAACATCAGGCCTTACACATATCCTTATGTCCAAAAGAGCGAAATTGAACGTATGATTGCATAAATGTTAGAGGTTGGTATAATTCAACCTAGTCAAAGTTCTTTCTCTGCTCCAATAAGATTGGTGCACAAGAAGGATGGATCATGGCGCATGTGTCCAGATTATAGGGAGCACAATAAGCTCACTATTAAAGATAAATTTCCCATTCCTATTATTGATAAATTATTGGATGAATTACATGGAGTAATTTATTTTACCAAGTTGGATCTTCGTTTAGGATATCATCAAATTAAAATGAAGACTAAAGATATTCCGAAAATAGCATTTCGAACTCATGAGGGTCGTTATGAATTTTTGGTCATGCCTTTTGGCCTTACCAATGCACCTTCTACATTTCAAGGGTTGATGAATTCCATTTTCAAACCCTTCCTTAGAAAATATGTGCTAGTATTTTTTGATGATATACTAATCTACAGCAGATCTTGGAAGGATCATGTTCAACATGCTGATAAGGTGCTCAAACTATTGGAGGAGAAACAATTATATGAAAAAACATCCAAATGATTCTTTGGAGTACAAGAGGTGGAATATCTGGGTCATATTGTATCTCACGGGGGTGTTAAGGTAGACCCTAAAAAAATTAAATCCATTAAGGAATGGAAAGTCCCCACAACCATAAAGCAATTGCGAGGATTTCTTGGGTTAACAGGGTATTATCGCAAGTTTGTTAAGAATTATGTGACAATAGCAGCACCTCTAACAACATTATTGAAGAAAGATGCATTTTCATGGACAATTGAAGCAATTGAGGCCTTTAAACATCTTAAAGAGGCAATGTGCCTAGCACCGCTCTTAGCTACGCCACACTTCACAAAAACCTTTATTGTGGAATGTGATGCCTCAAGAAATGGAGTTGGTATTGTTTTAATGCAAGAAGGAAGACCCATTGCTTTTGAAAGTCGTCCAATCAATGGAAAGTATTTACAGAAATCTATTTATGAGAAGGAAATGTTGGCAATACTACATGCACTAAAGAAATGGTGACCTTACCTAATGGGAAGACACTTCAAGGTAAAAACCGATCATGATAGTCTTAAACAATTTTTGGAACAAAGACTATCTTCAAAAGAGTAGCAAAAATAGGTCACAAAGATGTTGGGTTATGACTTTGAAATCATCTACAAAAAAGGGAAGCTAAATGTTGTTGCAGATGCACTCTCAAGGAAGGATGAAAAGGTGGAAGCATTTCTTTGTGCCATTTCTATTATCCAACCAGATTGGATAACTAAAGCAAGGGATGAATGGAAGAAGGACGAAGAAGTGTGCACACTCATTCAAAAGTTGCAGTAAGATCCTAGTACATCTAATACATTTAGTTGGAAAAATTATTCCTTATGGTACAAAGATCACTTATATATTTGTAAGAATTCCCAACTAAAACAAAAGATTCTTTTGGAATTGCACACTTCTCCTTTAAGAGGACACTCAAGATTTTTAAAAACTTACCACAGGGTGATGAAAGAATTTTTTTGGGATGGCCTTAAATCTTATATTCAAAATTTTGTGGCAGAATGTTTGTTTGCCAACAAAATAAATTTGAGACAATTAAGACCCCAAGTCTTATAAAACCTTTATCCATTCCAAGTCAACATTGGGAGGATATTTCAATGGATTTTATCACAGGTTTACCTAAGTCCGAAGGAAAGAGTGTCATCATGGTGGTAGTTGATAGACATACTAAGTATGCACACTTTTGTGCATTATCTCATCCATTTAAAGCAAGTACAGTTTCTACTGCATTTATGGAAACAATTCAAAAGCTACATGGAAACCCAAAGATTATTGTAAGTGACAGATATCCCATTTTTCGACGGAATTATTTTCTTTTTTGGGTACTCAACTAGCTCATAGCTCATCTTATCATCCTCAATCTAATGGTCAAACTAAGATAGTGAATAAATGTATGGAAGGATATCTTCATTGTTTTGTATCTGATAAGCAAACACAATGGGTCAAGTGGTTACCTCTTGTTGAATGGTGGTATAACACTTCCTTCCATACTGCAGCAAAAATGACCCCATTTATGGCACTTTATGGATATCATTCACCGTCCATCACATCATCTTTAAGAGAAAATTCTAAGGTTCAAGCAGTGGAAGATCACATCAAGCATCAACAAGAAGTTCTCCAACTCTTAAAGGATAACCTAAATTTGGCACAAAATCGAATGAAACAATAGGTAGATCAACATCGCAGCGAGAGAATTTTTGATGTAGGAGACTCGGTATTTTTACAGCTACAACCATACAAATAAATGTCTCTCAAGCAAGCTAAGAAGGATAATAAATTATCGCCAAAGTACTATGGTCCTTACAAGGTGTTGCAAAATATTGGTACTATGGCGTACAAATTGGAGCTTCCTGCTTCTTCGCGTGTGCATCTAGTTTTCCATGTTTCATGCTTAAAGAAGGTTATAGGTGACAAGCTTCCAATTCAAACAATATTGTGAGAAATTGATGAGGAAGTAAAAATTATATTTGAACCTGAAGCAGTCATGGAAACAAGAACTCGACAGCTACAAAATCGATCAATTTCGGAGTATCTCATCAAGTGGAAGAACTTACCCACTGAAGACTCTACACGGGAGGATGAGAATTTTATATAGAAGCATCTGAAGCTACTCAAGCATTGAGGACAAAACTTTTTTGAAGGAGAGGGGCATGTTAGGTCCCTACATTACTAGTATAGTCCCTTATTGTTGTTAGTGTAACCTCGTTATTATTATTGTTGTACCCCTGTAACCCCAATATTGTTATTATTGTGCCCTTACATAGTTATTGTTAGGTCGGCTAGGATTATATTGTGACCCCATGCACTCCTATATATAGAAGGAGGTTTTGTCATTTTTATCATCCAAGAATTGTTCATTTAAGTAATGTAAAGGAGGTTTCCCCCTCGAAGTGGCTTATTTCTAAGGCGTTGATCTCTCTTTTCTTCGATTTTGGGAGCTGGTTTCAGAACACAATAACCCTAAAATATTCCATTGTAGCTTTCCAAATAATTGATGCATTTGGAGTTTTCTTGTCCTGACTTGGCACCCATTCCTTAATGGAGAGAGGGTCGATATACTTCCTTTTGACTACAACAATCCATAGATTATTTGACGAAAGTATGTGGCATCTGGATTTTGCTGCAAGAGATGTTGCAAAAATAGGAAAATACTTTATGCCCCATTCTCCCCAAGCATTTGGGAGGGCTATCTTTTCCCATGCCACTTAAGGGAGTACACCTTCCTCTTTTCCTCCAACCCATAGAAATTTCCCACATAGTTTCCTTCTTTGAGAGAGAATTCCTTTGGGGATCCAAGTGAGGTTTATTTAGTACATAGGTATTGCAATTAGAACTAATTTTATCAGTACCAACCTACCAGCCCTCGAGATCCATTTTACACTCCAGTGTTTTATATGTTTTTCAATCTTGGCCAGCAACCACATCCAGTCTTTTTTTTTTTTATAGGATTTTGGTTTGAGATGGAATCCCAAGTATTTGAGACTATCCTTCATTGGTTTTGCTTCAAATGAAAGGTAATTTTTATTCCTGTTGATTTCTTCCTGAGGGAAACCTTCATGTACCAAAGAAGACTTTTGTTTATTTATACACATACTTATATCTTTAAGGAACATGTTGAGAGATTTGTTCATCTCATGAAGATCCCTTCTTGACTCGTCGTTGAAAAGAAGAATACCGTCTACAAACAATAGGTGTGTTACAAAAATATTTGTGGCTACCTGTTGGGCATCCAGTTTTTCATAATGTTGTTGATGAAACCATCCATTTTCGCATCATTCCATTCAACCATTGTCATCATTTTTAACCATATTTCTTCATAAACGCACCAAATTCCCGCATACATGTTTACATGGTTTATTATTATTATTTCCATTATTTTTAATGAATTAAAGAGAATTATGCATGGTTTTACTAATGATAGTTTGACAGTTCAAGTTTCTACAGTTTCTGCAGTTGTCTCCATGGTTGAGGTAGTAGAACTACTCTAGAAGGAAATCTGGCACATGGACATTGTTTCTAAAGGTTCCAATATAGATTTTTAATGGTCAAATTCCACCTAGCTCGCACATGTGGACCTCCAGCAAAAAGATCAAGGGAAAAACACAGCAGTTTTGATCATTCAACTTCAAATGTGTTTTCTGAGAAAAAGAAAGCGAATTTTAGAAAAGGAAAATATGGGTTTTGTTCAAAACATGCCAAATTAGGTTTTGTTGAGGATTTTTCTCAAATTCATCACCATTTGAGATATTTTCGAAGCTCTTTGGAGCCTTATTTTGCAGATTACGTGGATATATGGTTTTTTCAATTTTTCATTTAATGCGCAGTCAACAAAAAGGTCTGAACGAGATGTTCTTTATAAAATTCGTGGCATAGAGATAAGTTTGATCAGGTCTGGGCTAATCTTTGATCCAAAAATCCATGAAATTTTATTTGGTTTGATCCCATGACCAAAACTCAAGCAAGAAAATTATGAGTTTGTTAATTGTCTCAAAATTATATAAATTGTAGTCTCTTTGATGAGAGGAGGGATCAGAGATGTCAAGGATGATATTAATTTGTAATTATCGTTGCTTATTGAAGGAAAAGAACTCTATTTTTTTTCATTGAATATAATTTTTTATATGGCACAACTCTTAAACATTGTTACCGATGAAATAGGTAACCGCATTGTTACCTACTCTTTTTTGGTAGCATAAAAAGCACCTGATTTTGAAAAGTGGTGATGCAGAATCACCTTCTTCTTTTTTTGAGCACCTTTTTGAAACTCTAATATTTTTATTTATGAAGTATGAATATTTTTTTTTAAATGTTAGTGACTTTCATGCTAATTTTGAAACATATTGATGCAGCATCAACTTTTTTTTTTAGAGCGGTGATTTTCATGCTAATTTTGAAATGTATTGATGCAGCATCAACCTTTTTTTTTAGAGTGGTGATTTTCATGTTGGTAATAAAACACAAAACTTAGATAAAAAATATATATATAAAAACAATTAAAAAAAAAACCAATAAAAATGTAAAAAAAACACAAAATTAACTCGTAAAAATAAAAAATTTAAACAAAAATAAATTTAAACAAAAAATTAAAAAAAAAAACAAAACAAAAATATTCGAAAAATATATCAAAAGAAATGAAAAAATTTGAAAAAAGAACACATAATTTAAAGAAAAAAAACAAAAATTAACCCAAAAAAAAAAAAAAAACATCAAAAACATTTTTTTCTAAGTTATTAAAAAAAAACCATATAATTTAAATTTAAAAAAAAAATTAAAAAAAAAAATTAAAAAAAAAAAAATTACAAAATTAAAATTTAGATAAAAATAAATAAAATACAAAAAAGAAAAAAAATAAATTTAAAAATTTAAATTAAAAAAATAATAATAATAAGAAAACAAAAATACAAATTTTAAAATTAACCAAAAATATATATATATATATATATATATATATATATATATATATATATATATATATATATATATATATATCATTAAAAAACAAAAAAATGAAAAAAACCACGTGCAAATAATTAAAAAACAAATATCCATAAATTTATTGTTTTTTTTTAAATGAAACAACTTATAAATTTTAAAAATGAAAAACTAAATAAACTAAAAGATTAAAAAAAAATTAAATTAAATTAAATTAAAATTTAGTAAATTTAATAAATAAATTCTAAATTTTAAAGAATAATTAATCTAAAATATTAAATTTAAAAACAAAATTAAAAAAACAAAAAAAAAAATTTAAAAAAAAAATTAAATTTAAAAAATAAAAATAAAAAAATTAAATTAAATTTTTTGAATTTAAAAAAAAAAAAGGATTTTTTTATTGTGGTGCCGCTGTCAATCGGCCTCCGCCACTACCTGGGCAGGAGGTTGATTCCAGGAATCGCCCTCCCGCCGCGGGAGGCCGATTCTGGGAATCGCCCTCCCGCGACAGGAGTCCGATTCAGGGAATCGCCCTGAGGCCGATTCAGGGAATCGCCCTCCCGCAATGGGAGGCCGATTCCGGGAATCGTCCTCCCACCGTGGGAGGCTGATTCCAGGAATCGCCCTGAGGCCGATTCCAAGAATCGCCCTCCCGTCGCGGGAGGCCGATTCCGGGAATCGCCCTGGGGCCGTGGGAGGTCGATTCTAGGAATCGCCCTCCTGCGGCAGGAGGCTGATTCCGGGAATCGCCCTCCCATGACAGGAGGCCGATTCCGGGAATCGCCCTGAGGCTGATTCCAAGAATCGCCCTCCCGTGACGAGAGGCCGATTCCGAGAATCGCCCTCCCGCGTCGTGGGAGGCCGACTCTCGAAATCGGCCTCCAGCCCAGCGGCCAGCCTCCACCACCACCTGTGCGGGAGGCCGATTGGCGGCGTCACCACGATCAAAAAATTCTTTTTTATTTTTTTGTTTTTTTATTTTTTTAATTTTTAATATATATTTTTTTTAATTTGATTTTTTTTTTTTTAATTCAAAAAATTTAAATTTCTTTTTTTTTTTAATTCATTTTTTTTGTTTTTAATTTTTTTTTCTAAATTTTGTTAATAATTTATATTAAATTTTGTAGTTTTTTTTAATTTAATTGATTTTTTTTTTAATGTTTTTTTTTTTTACTATTAAATTTTATGTTTAGTTTTTTCATTTAATTTTTTAAAATTTATTAAATTTTTTTTTTTTTTTAATTTATTTGAATTTAATATTTTTTTTTTATTTTTATTTTTTTTATTATTATTTTTTTAATTACATAAAAATTTTATATTTTTTTTATTTCAATTAAAATTGTGTATTTAAAATTATATATATATATATATATATATATATATATATATATATATATATATATATATATATATATATATAACTTAATATTTTCAAATTAATTAATTTTTTATTTTATTTTTTATTTAATATATTTTATTTAATTTATTTTTTTCAATTTTTCAATTTTAATTGATTTTTAAAGTTTTGTAACTTTTTATTTTAACAATGTTTTTTTTCTTTATATTTAAAATTTATTTTTTATTTCAAAATTTATTTGTTTATTCATTTATTTATTAAAATTTAATATTTTTTTTTAATTTAATTTGTTATTTTAATATTAACAATTTTTTTTTAATTTAATAAAATCTAATATATATATTTTTAATTTAAGTTCATATATATATTTTTTATTTTTTATAATTTAAATTTAATTTAAGTTTATATATATATATATATATATATATATATATATATATATATATATATATATATATATATATATATATATAATTTTTTATTTTTTTAAATTAAATTTTTTTTTAATTTAATATTTTTATTGTATTTTATTTTTCATTTTTTATTTTTAATTAATTTTTTATTTTTTTACTTTTAATTTCAATAATGTTTTTTTTTTTTTTTTTTAAGTTCTAAATTTATTAAAATTTAATATATTTCTTTAAATTTTTTTTTTTTTTAATTTTTTTTTTTTTTTTAATTTAATAAACATTTTCTTTTTCTCTTTTAAATTCAATTTCTATATTTTATTTTTTATAATTTCTTTGTTTTTTTAACTTGTTTTTCTTTTTAATTTAATATTTTTATTTTGTTTTTATTTTTATTTTTTTATTTCTATATATTTTGAAATTTTAATCTTTAATTTTTTATTTTTTATTTTTTTTCCTTAAATTTTAGGTTTTTTTTAATGTTTGAATTAAAATTTTTATTTAGTTTTTTTTTTTATTCCTATATATTTTTAAATTTTAAGCTTTAAAATGTTTTTATTTTTTTCTTAAATTTTAGGTTTTTTTTAATGTTTGAGTTTTAAAAATTAAAAAATGTTATTTCTATTTTTAAAAATGTCAAAAATATGACACAATTTTTATTTTTATTTTGTTATTCCACGTCAACTGGTTTTTTTTAGGGTGTTTTTTCAATCCTTTTTTCAAGAAACAATTTTGTTTTTAGCATAATTTTATAAAATGTTGAAATTTGACCTTCAAAAAAAACCAAGTGCGTTCTAGAATACACTTTTTTTGTTTTTGGGGTGTTTTTTCATGTTTTTTGAGTCTTTTTGGGCTAGAGTTTCCGTTTTGAGGTCAGATTACCTATTTCATCGGTAACAGTGTTCTTAATGAAATTGGTGATTTAGATCTCTTCTCTTCATCTGAGTTTTCAACACCTTGCAGTCCTCAAGAGGGCCCCTTGGAGATCTGTGAGAATAGTATAGAGGCTTTCAATTTCTTTCATATTCTCATGAATGGTTTGTTTTACATATATTAATTTTTTGTGCTTATCATATATTAAAAACTCATGCTTTCCTTAGATTAAATGTTTATGTTTTCTTAGATTAAAATGTTCATGATTCCATAGATTAAATTTTGTAATATTTAGAACAAAATATCCATGCTTTCATAGGGTAAAATCTCATGTTTTCTTAGATCAATAATCTTTATGTTTTTTTCTAGTTTAACATTAATTTCATTTCCAAAAACTTAGTACATTCATAGTTTATATTAAAAAATATAATTTTCTTTTGAAGTATCCAATTCATTTCAATTATGCATAAATATTGAAAGCTAATCTCCTAGCACATATCGTGTAGTGTACTTTGCAAGCTCACGTACTTGGATTGACATATAAATACAAGTAATTTAAGAGTAAATTAAATTTCCCAACAGCACCTAAACCCCTTTTACATTTCCTATGCATTTTTCTGTGAGAATCAACTTACTCGGCCCTTTAGTGGCCAAAAATAAAAGGAGTGGTGACAAAGTACACCCCTGTCTTAGACCTCTCTGGGCGTGGAAGAAAGGGGATGTCACTCCATTTATTAAGACTGTAAAAATCACATTTGTGATCAACCCCATAACCTAGTTGATAAAAGAAATATCAAAGCCTAGATGAAAATTTGGGTCGTGCCCTTTTCCTTTGCATGAAATTTTGTGCACAAAAATGTTTTTAACCCCTAGTTCTTCTAAAGACCACAAATCTTCACAATATCATCTAAACCTCTCGTAAACCCTGCAATCTCAACATTTTCCATAGGTTTTTTGGGTCTTACCTAAATTTTCATCGTCGCCCAGAGAGGTTGATCCTCTTTTTTGATGAAGATGCTTGTCCTTCCTGTTAACCCTTGTCATTTTCCTATATAGATGTTGTGGCGAGGTTAATCTTTCCTTCCTCTAGAAAACCCAATCCACCTTCGGTTAACCACTCTTGCCCAAAGAAAACCATTTGTATAGCTAGGGATCTAGCTGGAAGCCTAACCTTTTCTAGATTCTACTGAGTCAGCTCAAGACCCCAAACCGTTAATATGTATTCCAGCTCAGGTTTTGGATCGAAAAATTCCAAACTATGACAATGGTGGTGTGGTTACCATTCTTTGTCACTACTATAAACTTCCTCCATTTGCTACCAGTGTGAAAAGAGACCCAAAACTGCTTGCATGTCGTTTGTTGACCAGGTGTTGACAGGGATCTGACACTCAAGACCATCTGTTCAGTTAGAGATTACATCCTGCAGTAAAACCAAAGGGGCTCGATTCCTAAAACCCTAGGCTCCATTCGTGCCCCCTCCTCCGACCAAACACACTTCTTGTGTATAGATTTAGTTAATCTCACATTAAAAAACATTAACCAGCTCAATTGTATTCAAATAACACACTCATTTAGAGGCTAAATTTCATATTAATTATTGATTCACACACGAATCAAAATTCTTCAAGCATCATGCATGTAGATTATTAATACACATCAAATATGAAACTTCATTCCATTAATCAAATCATGCACATGCATATATCTATACTTAGAAATTATCTCTTGTTCCTCTCTTGGCATGTTCTACATTCATTTGTCCATTCGTAATCTCACGGTGTTTTCCAAATTTCAAAAAAAAAATCAAATTCGTCGAATTTCAAATACTAAGGTTGAAGTTTGTTGAACCTTATGACATAAATTCACACTCATTTATATGCTTCCTTTTTCTTGCTACTCTAATGGTTGCAATAATAATTGTTGTATTTCATCAATGGGTTGAATAGAATTGCATAAAATCTTAAACAAGGGGAATCTCATAAGAATTTTTGAATTAGAAGTAGCGCATTCTTTGTAATTTGGTCTCATAATGACTCCACTGAAACTCACAAAATTTATTATTTATGAATGTAAAGGGATAATTAAATATTAATTCTATGATTGGAGGAATTCAATTGTGGCAACCAAGAAGTTATTGTTGATTGTCTTAGGCATTCACATGAATGGAATTGCCTTTTTTATCTAGAATATTCCCAATATTCAATTTCTACAGGTTTGGTAGGTGTGAGTCGGTGTTGGATTTGCATGTGATATTAAGTTCAATAGTTCATATATTAGTCTTTGTGTTTGAAACGTTGTAACATGTACATGTAAATAAATATATCTTCTCCAAGGAAGTGTACAAAATAAGATATTGTCACCTTAATCTTGCTTTTGTTAAACCTAAACATAATATTTTCTCTCTCTTTTGGTGTCTCTCTTTTTTTTCTTTTCCTTTTATTTTCATTTGTGTTGTTTTTCCTCCTAAATTATTGGATTTTCTCTTCCTCTTTTACGAGGATTTATTTCTCCCCTTCGTATTCCTATTTCCTAGTATGGGTTTCGTGTTATTGTTCCTTTTCTCTTTTCTAACAATAAAAGAAAATGGAGGATCACAAAGATCTCTATGAGGCCTTCTACAAGATGGCCAACATGGTAGATTTAATGTATGCAGGTTATGAGGATAAAATTGCAAGAGAGGAATAGGAGAAAGAAATATCAAAGGATGATGCTCCATCTCCATCTTCTAGTGATTATTCATCTTCTTCATCGTCTTCGCAACATTCAGATGAAGAGATCAATCATAACCTTCAACCAGAGAATGTTGAATTGAGGAGACTTCTACGAGAAGAAAAGGAGGAGAAGCAAATATTCCAGCTTCAGTTACGCACCATGGAAGAGGCCATGGAAATGTTTAAGCAAAAAAAAGGCTTAACAAATCCATCATCACCTGCTTCATAATCAAAGGTTGAGGTAAACAGTGTTGATCATTATTTAGTTTCATTTTCACATGACGATATTTATGTTGCAAGCCTCGAGGTGCCCATTTCAGGAACCGGCCTGAGATTCCTTACCAAGAAGGGATACATTGAAGGAGAATTCTCAAATGTAGTAGAATCTTCTAGGACATTGTCGAAGCCATCAGAGAAAGAGAATGATTGGCACACATCACAATATTTTGATGACAGTGCACACTGTAGAGGAAGAGCTAAGGCAAGCTCTCATCGCCATGATTCCACCAGAGACAACCAAGAGAGGTATAAAAAGTTTTAGTATTCTAAAGTTCATTTTTTATTATAGACATATTGTTAATAATTATCAAAGATCGCGACATAGAAAACCATGTAGTTTTTGTGGCTTGCATAACCACGTGGTTGCCGAGTACTAGAAGAGAATGGCAGCAAGAAAGAGGAAGAGACATGAAAGGCCTTCTCCACATCACGGAGGGAAGAAGGTTAAGCATGATGGAGGTAGAATACTTTTTGCAATCATTGCAAAAAAGGTGGACATCAAAGAGCCACATATTGGAGGATCCATTCAAAGAAGTGTCTCAAGGATAAAGCACCCGTGCAGGAACTAGCTAGTGAAAATGTTCAACAAGAAAATCCTCCAGAAGGAGATGACCCATTCACTTTGATGAGTGAGAGGTGGTTTTATTAGATATAGTATTTTTTCATGCCCATATTATTTTAAATCATATGTTGTGAAACAATTGTAAAAGTGATGATGTTTTTTCCCTTTTGTTGATAGTTGGGGTATTGGTTTCTATTATGATGTACACTTGACCAAAGGGTGTATGTTATAAACTCTTGGAAAGTATGGGGATTCTTGGGTCATGATTGGTCATATAATTGAACATGTAATTTCCAAATATTGCACTAGAGGTTTGCAAAGGATGCACGTGTCAATTCATCACTTATGGTTTAGAACCTATTCAGAGCAGCGTGATTATTGCGACTTGATTGTTAATTATTAGTGGTGGTTACATATAAAAACAAGGGTCTGTGGTGGTTACATATATTACCTTAGACACAGTGACTAAGGCAGAACCATGTTTGGCACGATTTTCAACGAAAATATTCTTTGATGTAGTGGAGGAATATTTAGATTCCCTAGAGGCTGATTTTTTACAAAGGCGGAAGTTTATACTCATTTTTCTCATAATTTCGAAGGAATATAGTGGTGAGATTGGTTTCCTCATCTGAACAGCAAATCTTCAGTCAAATTGCAGAGAGGAATCTTTGTGGAATCATGAGGAATATAAAATATTCCCTTGGGGCCAAATTTTTACAATGCCAGATTCATGCCAAGTTTATACTCAAACGAACTAGACTTTTTCAGGGAACATGACAGTGTCATCCATTTCCTCATCTGAGCAGAAAATCTTCATTCAACTTGCAGGGAGGAATCTTTTTGGAATCATGAGGAATCTAAAAGATTTCATGGTGGTCAAATTTTCACATTTTCAGAACCAAGCCAAGTTTATACTCGTTTTGCTTAGTTTTTCGCAAGGAGCACAGTGGTGAAGTTGGTTTTGTCATCTGAGAAGCAGAATTCCATTCAACTAGTGAGAGGGGATCTTTGGGATTCCTGAGGGTCAAATTTTGACCGAGCCATAAGGGGGTCAAGTTTATAGTCATTTGACACGATTTCGTACTAGGAATTTAATGGTGCAGTCCATTTCTTCAACAGAGGTGTGCATTTTCAGACCATCCCCAGAAGTGGAGGTATAAGGTGCCTTTTGTACAAGCATGTAATTTGATTTTTTTTGAAGATTAATGAAGCGACCTCCCCACTCTGAGCAGAGCCTGGAGACGTAACCCACACTGGGTGAATTTCATTATCAAGTTGTTTCTTGCCTTTGTTTCTCATTGTTGTTTTTATGTTTCCTATTCTTTAAAGTATGCACATGTGGTTTTTCATACTCTTTCACATGAAATCATGCTAACATCACATAAGTAAAAGATCTTGGTTAATTCTGGTAGTTGAGAGAATCCAGATCACAAACAAATTAAAGTATACAAATATACTCCATATTGGACCTCATGTTTTATATATTAAGCATTATTTAGGTTTTACATAAGCGTGAAAACCATAAGATAGTTCTGAATAGAAGTTACTTCTTACAATGTAAGGGATTAACAATCCTTGATTGATTACAAATTTAGTACTAAAAAAATTAATACTAACAAAATAGAAAGAGTGTGATGGCATGGAAAACCATTATAAATATGTTAGGCATTGGGATTGAGATTAAATAAAATCACCTTTTTAAGACCCTAATTGAAACGTTTGGGATAGAAAAACACGAGCGTAATATTGCAAGATAATTGAATAAATCCAAAACAAATTCATTTGTAAAATTTCAAAATAAAATCAATAAGCCTTTATCCTTTCTCATCCTTGAAGTTAGTAAAAAAAAATTGAATGTAAAGGCCTAAAGTGACATAATATATACAATAAACTACTAGAAATTCTTAACCAAGATATATTTCCCATAATATGTTGGATAAACATTTTGATAAGTGGTTAATTACAATGATAACCCTATTTTAAGATGAATTTTACAACTATAAATTGAAAAAAAATCTCTAAAATTCTATGGAGTGATGAAAATATCAAGGAAAATTTAAGAAAATTATGTTATGATAGTAATGGTGTCATTTAAATACTGTCTTTCTTATCATAATAATGCTGCAAATATTAATAAAAGAGAAAGTGATTCTTAAAATTGAGAATTTGCACCTGCATAACAAAATTGACCAAAACTATGATGATTCCTATGTTATGAACAAATATGTATGAGATACATTGAAATTCAAAAATAAACTCTCTTGCTAGGAAGAAAAGAATATGCAATCCATGTAATTTACAATATAGTAAAAATGGTATTCATCACCTTCTAAGATAGCCTTCAAACAAACATATTTAATATTTTTGTTAGTGACATTTGCAATGACAATTTGGTTCATAATGATCATAATCAAGGCAACCAATCTAAACTAAGGTACTTTATTGCGAATATAAAAAACATTACAACAAAAATCAAAATAAATCACTTCCATACTTTCATTTCCTAGTTTTCATTATTCACTTTTAGTAGTTGACATCGCGAAGGCAATCTTATGTAAACTATGTGAAAAGGTATCGTCATCATCAAAATGTCATTTTTTCTCAAATGGACAATTTATAATTATGGTCATAGCTTTAACATATTTTCACTTGTTGTCATGTTTTTAAATACCTAAATTCGAAAACAATTTTAGTTGTGGTAATATTGATGTTACCATTCACATATAATGTTAACAACTTAAATAATGAAAAACATAATAAATAGATGTTAAAATGACTTTTCTATACATGAATATGATTATATCAACGTACCAATATTTCAATGATTTTTCTAAATAATAATAAATTAATTTATTAAATTATAAGTTATTTATAATTGACAAAAACTATAAAAATATTGATTTATGAAAGTCATATTTTATACTTATACGGTCATGAGATCATGTTCCTCAAAATAAGAAAATAGATTAATGGTCTAAAACCTAAAAAAATTGATAAAAACTTGTTCAATCAACTTTTTTTATTTAAAATTCATGACGAAGTTAATTATATAATTCCTTAAATAATAGTAACAAATTAACTTCATTCACATATAACAACCATTAATAAATTTTTACCATTAAATTCCAACTAAATTAAAATAATTTTTATCACTATTTTAAAAATATTATAATATTGAAAATGAAAAAAAAAACAATAATATTTATCAACAACATTATTTGTATCAAACATTTTTAATTTAACTTATTTCAGGCTCTCTCTTTTTTGAAAGTGGAGTTAATAATAAGCTAATTATCTTATTCGAGACTGTGTCTTTTTCTTTTAAAGTGAAGTTGATACCAGCCACACTTTGTATTTCATGAATAACTTCGTGAAGATAATAAATGGAAAAGCACTGATATAGGACACATAATCGATGGCAGTTTATACTCATATCAGCCTGGGGAACCGCGAGAAATTAATTACAGAAGCCTTAATAATGAAAATAATTGGCAATGAATTATTTCAAATCCTGGTAATCTAGGTAAACAAGATATAAGTCGCCCTTCCAAGGAAAAATACGGTTGCCTGCCACAATTTCACTTTATATATATAGACATGTTCAAATTTGTATATTTAATAATAGTGATTTTATAATTTTAATTTAATTAATAAAATATTTATAATATTATATATAAGCAATTTATTATTAGTAATTGAACTTTATTTTAAAAGTAGGTCTATCTCTTATAATTTTTAATCTAATTAAAAATTGTAATATTTACACACGTTATATTTCAATGTAATTTTTATTTATAGTATTGATTTTTTATTGGGTGTTTTTTTAATATTGTTTTATTGTTTTTTTATTACATGTATTTTTAATCTATATATTTATAATAATAATTTGAAATAATGTTAAATTTAAAGTATTTTTATTTTATAATATATATTGAAAAGAGTATTTTGATGTTTATTATAGATTAATATTTATTTATTTTTTGTAAATATTTCTTTTATATAATTATATTAATTATTATTTTATATTTGATTAACCCATTATATTTATATATAAACTTTTAATTTTATAGTGAGATTTTTGTTAAAAAACTATTCAACCATCATTTATAATATTAAAAATGTGTATTTCAAATTCAATCAACACGTGTTTTTATACAAATTCAAAATATGAAATAAATCATTTTAATTATTATGAAAGATGCATCTAGTTCTTTGAAGTGTAAAATGATTTACTTTCCTTATTGCCAGAAAAAATTGATTCAATGAAATAAATTCATGTCATTTTCAATAAAAACAATTCCATTAAAAGTGTTGCTTTTTCTCTATGGACCTGGTGAAATAGACTTACATTTTTCAAGATTCAGCTTATAAAAAGTTACATTTGTAGATACAAAAGCATTGTTGTTTCAGTGTGTCCTCGGAAGACAGAGATAAACATGTATATTCTATGACAAGATCCATATTGTGTTGTGTGTACCAAAAAAGAAAAAAATTATCTGGGCCTCTCCAGGAAAAAGAGAAAATGGCCCTCTTATAGCCATGTTCAAGGAAACTATAAAGTACGAGAAAACAACCCTCTTATAACAATGCTCAAGAAAACTATAAAGTATTGTATCACAAAATATCATAAAAGTAACACACTTTGGACACATAATTTAAAATATATCATAATGATAACAGGGAGTATCAAAAACTATGAAGAGTTGATAAAACCACATCAAAGAAATCTGGAAAGACTGCTTCTTGTGTAGTATCAAAAAATTGTCAAATGATGAATGGAGGATGGTTGAAATCCCGAGTCCTCCCATCTATGGTCTCTCGAATATGCCATTTTCCCCGAACCTATTGAAAACCATCTTTAAATAAGATATATGCCTCTATGTTTCGCTCCCTGTATATGTGGCAAACAGAGATGAAATCAAAAGCTTGTTTGACAGTTAAAATTTCTTTAAGGAGGGGGATAAAAGTATGATTTTGACATCTATGTACTGCATTAAACCAATTAATAACATTTAATAAATCTCCAAAAACTTGCAACGAATCTAAACCAAGTTCTCGAATGCAACATAATAATGATTTCAATGAGAGGAGCTTTGCATAGGTGTTTGTTCTACTTCCAAGGCCTACTGATGATTTTAAATTTATGTGGTTATTGATATAAATAACCAATCCATCCCTGCATCTATTATGAGCGTTGGAGGCTCCATCAAAATATTCCCATAGGATCTGTGGGTTAATTTGTTCCTCTTTGATGATTCGTGGAGCCAAAGTCGACAAGGACATTGGCAGTAAAGAGAAGATTGCAGCAATTTCATTTGAGGGAGGGAGCCGAAGAAATATCACAAAAATTGCTTTTGTTTCTTGCCAGCCATATACTGGGAAAAGGGTTATTGGTGAAACATTCGTTAATTTTTCATCTCGCACAACATTCCATCAATTTTTCCAAGCTTCCTCAATGTTTAAGCCTCTTCAATTCATGTTGAGTCCTAGGAGCCTCAATGATGCTTCCCACACTTTTAAGGTGAATGGACAACTTAAAAAGAGATGATTTACCATCTCTTCTGCACTTTTGCACAACATGCGCCAGCCTCGACCATGTTTATTTCTTTTCTAAAGATTGTCCCATATCGACACTTTATATTTGTGGAGACATCAGAGGAATAGCCTTGACTTTGCAGGGCATTCCAGTTTCCACAGTGGTTTCCACCACCATGCATGTAAGCCCTATACTCTCATGTACATTTGATAGTTGTAACCAAATTTAGGAGTATATAAACTAGTTGGTGCAAGGACCCATATGAGTTCATGTGACTGATCCCTTATCCTGACATGTGTTCTTTGTAGTTCTATGATATAATCATGTCAGGCAGCTTCCAAATTAGGATCTAAATGAAGTTGTTAAGTTGTTTTCCAACCTTGATGTGATACCTAGGAACTCTCAAAATATGCTACCTCATTCAAGAAAAGGATTCCTTGATCATTTAGTGTTGATGTTAATTCTCTTGGTATTTCATAGCCTTCTCTGCATCCTACCCAAGGATCAATGCAAATTCTGAATTTTTCGCAGTTCCCTATATGCCACGCTAGACCATCTTCAATAACCCTAAAATATTCCACTGTAGCTTTCCAAATTACTGATGAATTTGGAGTTTTATTGTCCTCCCTTCGCACCCATTCCTCAATGGAGAGAGGATCAATATACTTCCTTTTGACTACAACAATCCATAGATTATCCAAAGAAAGTATGTGCCATCTGGAATTTGCTGCAAGAGATGTTGCAAAAATAGGAAGACCCTTAATACCCCATCCTCCCCAACCCTTTGGGAGGGCTATCTTTTCCCATGCCACCTAAGGGAGTACACCTTCTTCCTTTGCTCCATCCCATAGGAATTTCCCACACAGTTTCCTTATTTGAGAGATAATTCCTTTGGGGATCCAAGTGAGGGTTATCTAGTAAATAGATATTGTGATTAGAACTGATTTTATCAGCACCAACCTTCCAGCCCTCGAGATCCATTTGACACTCCAGTGTTTTATATATTTTTCAATCTTAGCCAGCAACCACATCCAGTCTTGTGTTTTATAAGAGTTTGGTTTGAGATGGAATCCCAAGTATTTGAGACTATCCTTCTTTGGTTTTGCTTCAAATGAAAGGTAAGTTTGAGCCCTAATGATTTCTGCCGGAGAGAAACCTTCATGTACCAATGAAGAATTTTACTCGTTTATACACATACCTATAGCTTTAAGGAATAGTTTGAGATATTCTTTCATATGTTGAATATCCCTTCTCAACCCATCCTTGAAAAGAAGAATATCGTCTACAAACAAAAGGTGTGTTACGAAAAATATTTGTGGCTACCTAAACCCCTTTTACATCTCCTCTGCATTTTTTCTATGAGAATAAACTTACTTAGCCCTTTAGTGGTCAATAAGAAAAGGAGTGGTGACAACGTATACCCCTATGTAAGACCTCTTTGGGCATGGAAGAAAGGGGATGTCGCTCCATTTATTAAGATTGCAAAAGTTGCAGCAAAACTTACATTTGTGATAAACCCAATACCCCAGTTGATAAAAGCAATACCAAAGCTCAGATGAGTGAGAAATAGGGGTAAATAAATCTAGATAATTCTTTCATAAGCCTTTGATAGGCCTATATTTTCTATTAATCCTTTTCTTCTGCTCTTTTTAGTGTTGTGCATTGTTTCCTAGGTGACTCTTATTGCTTCGTGATTTTTTTGACCATCTAAAAAGCCAAATTGTTCCCTAGAAACATTCTTTGATAGTATGGGTTTGATTTGGATAGATATGATCTTGGAAAGTATCTTGTAGATGCAATTGAAGAGAGAGATTGGTATGAATTATTCAAAGGTATTGGTGTCATCATTTTAATGAATTAAAGCCAAGAAGGTGTTATTGAAGGGTTCATATATTTGACCTTTGATCCCGAAGTCCTCCACAACCCAAATAAGGTCATCCCCTATAAGCTCAAATTTTTTTTGGAAGAATTCAACTGTCCATCTGTCCAAGTCTAGGATCTTATCTTTCTGCATAGTTTTGATGACTCCTTCCACTTCCCCTTTCATGATTGTGACCATGAGTTGATCATTTTCTTACTCCACGGTGTATCTAGGAAATAATTGGGGTGAGATGAATTACATCTGCAATATTTTCTTTCTCTAAGGCTCTAAAGAGAGATTTGAAATGGTCTCTCCCCATTTAGGCTAATTCATTGAAAAAAATTGTTGTGCTTCCATATGTTTTATGCATTTCCCATATAGTATTTATGTTCTTTATGCCTCTTGCACAGTTTTGGAAAAACTTTGAGTTTTCGTCCCCAGAAGCTAGCCATATGGCTCTACTTTTTTGTCTCCATTGCACTTATTTGTTCTTTAGGATATTCCTTTTTGAACTTTCTAGTTCTTCTATACTTTCCCTAGATTCTTATGTTTCATATCCATCACCCTCTAGGTTCTTGAATCTTTCTATATCTACTTCAATGTTTTTTAATTTTTCCTCTTCCCTTATCCTCATTTCTTTCGCCCAAGTTATTGTATCTTGTTTCATTCTTTTGATATTTTCCATAAATTGAAGAGATATGGAGAGACCTTGTTCTGGGGAATGTGGAATCCAGGTGTCCTCTACCAGCTCATTGTTGCTTTACACTTGGAGCCTATTAGTGTCAGTCTGGTCATACTTCCATCAGTGATCAAACTTACTCTTTTGCATTTGCATATTAGGGTTCCCATACCATAAAATTTTCATCATTCCGCTAGGTCATGGATTCATTGATGGTAGTGGTCTTTCATCAGTTTTCCCTCATGTAAAACTTGTTGATTCTCCTCTCCATGGTCTTCAGTCATGAGTCACTTTCACTCTGTAATTCTTGTTAGTAGGTCATAGGGTTGGTCTCATTAGGTTCTAGGGTCTCATAATGGTTAGATTAATAAGTCAAGTGTCATAAGTATCAGTGAGGTCATGAGGAGGTGAAATAAACTTAAAGGCACAGTATCTGGAAAGATCAAAGAGTTTTTCTATCAATCTGAAAACATGGTATTTTTCTTTTATTATCATCTTTTATGTAATTTTATGTCTTCATATGTAATAAGCTGCACTTCAAAAGCTGCTATCTCCACATAGCTACCACCCTGATTTTAAAAGGTGTTTTCCACAGCATTTTCAGTGTAAAATCATGTTCCAATTATATCCATTAGAAGGAGCCCTGAAAGAGCTTTCCAACGGTATATTATACTCTCAAAACTGACTCCTGGATTGAAAAATATGCCTAAGTGGATAAAGGTCCCCAAAAGCCTAACCCTACCCCTTTTTCTCATTTGTCCCTTAGACTTTATTTCATAAAATTTTAAAGCTTTTTCATTATAACCCCCTTCTTCCGATTCAATCGCACCCCTTCTTTTCCGATCCGATCACACCGTTTAAATCGACTCCCGATTGACCTTTCCTCGATTACAAAACCTCTAATTGACCACCTCCGATCACATCCGGACCGTCGATCTTTTCAATGATCTGACGGCCTACATTCAATCACAACTTCGCAGCGGTCCCTCGAATCATTCCCCGCTCTTCCGATTTCCTTCGACGCGATTAATCGCCAATCGCAATCGGTATTTCCCCCACACACTTTTTCTTCCGCTAAACTCCCTTTCCGATTCCCGATTGCAATTTCAATCCACTCCTGGGTCCCACCATAAACCCTTCCTCCCTTTCCAAACAAAATAAGGTTTTTCCTTTGTATTTGATTATTATAATTTCATAATTTATTTCATCGCAGAATCGTTTTATCGCATGTTTTAAAACCCTCTCCCTCCCCGCCGATGCGATGAATCGCATGTCTCTAATCACATTGCACGATACCTCCACCATGTGTTACACCCGCTCCTTCCCGATTGCGATTGCAATTGTCCATGGTCCCCACCTTAATTTCCTTCCGCCTTTTGCAATGAAAAAGGGTTTTTCCTTTGTAATGAACAAAAATCATTTTTGTTTGTTTTCAAGGGATTTATATCATCGGACATTGTTTTCTCTCGCTTATTGCCCCCACTCTATGGTATTACTCCATCGCATCGCAAATTATTTCGATGTGCCCCCCTCCTCTCTCGCTACGACCTCTGATTTGCGATTATGATTTCCCCTTTCCCCTACACACTATCGCATCGCATGTTTTCAGTCGCACTATCCCGATATACCCCCTCCCCTCTTCCAATTGCGATTTGCGATCGCAACACTGGCCCACCATCCTTTCCTTTGTTATTTTTACCAAAAAAGGGGGACTTTTCTTCATTTAAATGGTAAATTTAATTTTTATTAGCTTCAAAGGCATTCTCGGCATAAACGAATTTTTAAAACAAAGGAAAGAAATAGTCAAGGCCAAGAACTAATTATGAACTAGAGACATCTACAGCAACGATGAAAAAGGGATCTGTTCTTCAGATTTCCTATTTTCATGCATTCAGTGTAACTGCAAATTCTTCAGATGGTCAAAATGGTTTGTTTCTCCTTCTTTTCAGGGGCATCTGCTGGTCTTTTTCCTATGTTCGGATTTCAGTTTCTGAGCTGGTGAAACAGCTCCTTTTTCTGTGGATCTACTCCCCTCAATTTATGTCTATTTAATGTAATTATTAATCATTTGTAAAGGGGGAATAAAGTATGGAATAATTTGGAAATCACTGAGGACGCTCTACGCTCCATTTGTAACAGTTTGACAGGGAATTAATAAATAAATGCAACTCTGATTTGTGGGATCCCTATGGTATGGATTTTAGCATTGTCTTTTTCTTTATGTTCATCTATTAATTATTATGTTCACCATTCATTCATTCACATTTCTGGTTGAATGCTTTCAAGATAGATAGGTAGAATCCATTATGTAATGCTCTGCCTTGGGAAATCATCCAATATTCTATGTTTTTTGCTGTTTGAAAAGGATCCATCTTTTATGCCCTTTTCAACTCCTCACCAGTCTTAAACATTCCATCATTATTTACACTGAATTGTTAAAATCCCTGCCTACCTTGCCCCATGAAATACCTTGTATCTCTGATTTAATTCCCCAGTTTCAAACTGCCCCATCTGTTCCATACAACCCTGAAATTTATAAAACATTTCCAATTATTATACCTAGCCTAAAATCAGTTTACTCTTATAATTCATTGAATATCTTTCTCGGAGAGAGCCCTCTCCTGACCTTGTAGGGCTAGCTATAAGGCTGACTATGGTTTGAGGTTACCCTGATTTACCTTCCTTCAGCCTGAGGTTCAAATTAGGTGATAACATTTCTGGCGACCATACTGGGGAAACATAAAAGACTGACGACCCTAGTAATATCTTTCATATAGATTCTTCGACTCTGGATGATGAGGTTCACAGTTTGCTAGTGTTAGGTCCCTATATTACTAGTATAGTCCCTTATTGTTGTTAGTGTAACCCCCTTGTTGTTATTATTGTACCCTTGTAACCCCCATTTTTTTATTATTGTGCCCTTAAATTATTATTATAGCTGCTAGGATTACATTGTGGCCTACCAGGATTACATTATGCTCTATGACTTTATATAGAAAGGAGTACTTGAAAATTGTATCATCGAAGAATTGTTCATTTAAAATTTTGTATTGAGTAAGTTTCCCTCCATGTCTCACTTAAGGCAAGTGATATCTCTTTTCTTCTATTTTTGGAGCTGGTTACACAACATTTGGTATCAGAGCTTTGGATTCTAGGGTTTCGCTGCTCCAAACTGGTCATCGTGGAATTTTTGCTATAACTTTTTTTATATGAAGTTTCAGAAGATGAAATTTTAGGGTGAGAAGCCGAAATCCTGAGGAAGATTATCTAAAAATTTCAGATCTTGGTTCGCAATATTTTCGGAGATATGATCTGTGGAAGTTAGGTCTTTTTTCAGGCTCCTAAACAGGTCATCGTGGCATTTGCGCTATAAATTTTTTTCTATGAAGGTTAAGAATCTGAAATTCTTATGGTACGAAGTTGAAATCCTGAAGAAATTCATCACAAAATTTCAGAGCTTGGTTCGCAATATTTTTGGAGATATGGTCTGTGGAAGGTAGTGCTTTTTCAAGCTCCTGAATTTCATCTCAAAGAGGTGATCGTGGGAAAATTTCAATAACTCTCTCTCTCTGGGCATCGGATTGGAGTGTCGTAAAAGTCGTCGCAAGTACACAGACTGTAGTTTCTTGGCTATCAATTTCAGAGACGAAGGATGAAACAATGACATGTGGCAAGTCGTACAAGTTCGCTCTACTGAACCAGTCCATAATTAGGTCATTGTGGGAGATTGGACACAACTTTGTCTTGGAGAATCCAAATCAAGTCAGACCTATGGCATTAAAAATATAATTCAGAGGGCTACATTGGTACTGAAAATAAAATATTGAAGTGCTGCAATCACAAAGATAATCCAATTTCAATATCGAGCTCCTCAAAAGCAAGAAAAAGGTGTGTATTTTTTTTTTCCGAATTGCATAAATCTTGTTTGAAGAATCAATTTGAATTGATTCCAAGGGCATATTGTAGAATAGATATCAGTATTGGGTTCTAAAATATGCCCGTAAAAATAATTCAACACCCATTAAGCCTTCAGAAGGCTCTACTATGACTCATGAAGATGAAGAATTGCAACATGATCTATCAAAATTACAAGAGCAAGTGCAACAAATTTCACTCTCGCAAAGAGCAACAAAAAATGAAATGGAAGTTTTGAAGAAAGGCATGGAAGCAAAGATGGATGGCGTGAAGAAAGGCGTGGAAGCTAAGATGGATGGCATGGAAGCTGGCATGGAAGCTAAGATGGATGACATGAAAGACAACATGGAAAACATGAAGAATGATCTAAAAGAAGACATCGAAGGTTTGACAAAGTTGATACAAGAAATGTTTCCTAATGGTGAAAATATAGTAGAAGAACCTCATGATGAGAACAAAATAAATGTTAATCGTGATTTCACAAACTCTAATGTTGGCGGGAAGAACCACCATATTCCAAAAATGGATATGAGGAAGTTTGATGGAAAGGATCCTGTAACATGGATACTACAGATGGAGCAATATTTGATCTCCATAACGTGCAAAACACACAAAAGGTACGCATTGCAACTTTACATTTAGAACAAAATACATTTGTATGGTATCAATGGCTTTGCTCCCGTAAAAAAATTGTCACTTGGTCAATTTTTACGGAGGAAATGATAGCACATTATGAGGATACAAAGAGCAACACCTTCTTTAGGCAATTGATAAATCTCAAACAAAAGGGTTTAGTGGGGCAGCACATTGAGGAATTCCAAAAATTGAATATAAGGGTAACTGATATTCCAGAGGAACACAGGATCGATCTCTTCATAGGCACTTTAAAGGATAATATCCAATATGAAGTTCGTGTTTTGGAACCAGATTCATTGGAGAAGGCATTCAGGTTGGCAAGAAAAGTTGAATGTAAAATAATGGTGACAAGGAAGCCTACCACTCAATTCTATAAAGAAGGAAGTGTTGCTACGCCTAGATTTCCACAACCTACAAGGTTGACACCACAACAATTGGAAGAAAAAAGAGCAAAAGGGCTTTGCTATAGTTGTGATAGCACATACACTAAAGGTCATAAGTGTGTTGAGAAGAAATTATTTTACATAGATTGTGAAGAGGAAGAAGAAAATGAACAAGAAGAGGATATACACCAGGAACCAGCCCTAGAAGAGGAAGAAATGAATCCGACCATATCGTGTAATGCAATGGTAGGAATTACCACTCCTCAAACTCTCAAGATAGAAGGACAAATCAAGAAGAAAAAGGTAATAGTGTTGATTGATTCAGGTAGCACCCATAATTTTATTCATTGTAAGGTAGCCAAGGAATTAAATTGTTTCCTATACCCAGCACCAGAATGTCAAGTGATGGTTGCAATGGAGGAACTATAAATTGCTCTGGAAAATGCCATAATATTAAGCTAAACATGGGGGAATATGTATTGACTAGTCCAATGCTTTCCATTCCTATGGGAGGTGTCGATGTTGTACTAGGAGTACAATGGTTACAATCTTTGGGGACGGTAGCTTTTAATTTTCAAGAACTTTTCTTGAAATTTTTTTCAGAAGGAAAGGAAGTCGAATTACGGGGTATTGAAGGGAAGCCGAGAAGGATAATAAGCTCTAATGTCATGACAAAGCTTCTAAAGAAAGAACAACGAGGCGTAATTGCACAATTATGCTCACTAGAAGTTCTAACATCAAAATCATCTATTTCTGTAGATCTCCAACAAGTCTTGGACAATCATTCCAAGGTGTTTGAAACTCCCAAAGGACTCCCACCTATTCGTGATCATGATCATGCTATTCATTTGATTCCAGGAAGTGTTCCTCCAAACATCAGGCCTTATAGATATCCTTACTTCCAAAAGAGCGAAATTGAGCGTATGATTGCAGAAATGTTAGAGGCGGGTATAATTCAACCTAGTCAAAGTTCTTTCTCTGCTCCTATAGTATTGGTACACAAGAAGGATGGATCATGGCGCATGTGTTCGGATTATAGGGAGCTCAATAAGCTCACCATTAAAGATAAATTTCCCATTCTCGTGATTGATGAATTATTGGATGAATTACATGGAGCAATTTATTTTACCAAGTTGGATCTTCGTTCAGGATATCATCAAATTAGAATGAGTACTGAAGATATTCCAAAAACAACATTTCGAACTCATGAGGGTCATTATGAATTTTTGGTCATGCCTTTTGGCCTTACCAATGCACCTTCTACATTTCAAGGGTTGATGAATTCCATTTTCAAACCCTTCCTTAGAAAATTTGTGCTAGTATTTTTAGATGATATACTAATCTACAACAGGTCTTGGAAGGATCATGTTGAACATGTTGACAGGGTGCTCAAACTATTGCAGGAGAAACAATTATATGCAAAAACATCCAAATGTTTCTTTGGAGTACAAGAGGTGGAATATCCGGGTCATATTATATCTCACGAGGGTGTTAAAGTAGACCCTAACAAAATTAAAGCCATTAAGGAATGGAAAGTCCCCAAGATAATAAAGCAGTTGCAAGGATTTCTCGGGTTAACAGGATATTATCGCAAGTTTGTTAAGAATTATGGGAGAATAGTAGCACCTATAAGAACATTATTGAAAAAGATGCATTTTCATGGACTCCTAAAGAAACTAAGGCCTTCGAACATCTTAAAGAGGCAATGTGCCTAGCACCGGTCTTAGCTACGCCAGACTTCACAAAAACCTTTATTGTGGAATGTGATGCCTCAGGAAATGGAATTGGTGCAGTTTTAATGCAGGAAGGAAGACTCATTGCTTTTGAAAGTCGTCCAATCAAAGGAAAGTATTTACAAAAACCTATTTATGAGAAGGAAATGTTAGCAATACTGCATGCACTAAAGAAATGGTGAACTTACCTAATGGGAAGACACTTCAAGGTAAAACTGATCATGATAGTATTAAACACTTTTTGGAACAAAGACTATCTTCAGAAGAGCAGCAAAAATGGGTCACAAAGATGTTGGGTTGTGACTTTGAAATAATCTACAAAAAAGGGAAGCTAAATGTTGTTGCAGATGCACTCTCAAGAAAGAATGAAGAGGTGGAAGCATTGCTTTGTGCCATTTCTATTATCCAACCAGATTGGATAACTGAAGCAAGAGATGAATGGAAGAAGGACAATGATGTATGGATACTCATTCAAAAGTTGCAGCAAGATCCTAGTACATCTGATACATTTAGTTGGAAAAATGATTCCTTATGGTACAAAGATCGCTTATATCTTTGTAAGAATTCCCAACTAAAACAAAATATTCTTCTCGAATTGCACACTTCTCCTTTAGGAGGACACTCAGGATTTTTAAAAACTTACCACAGGGTGAAGAAAGAATTTTTTTGGGATGGCCTTAAATCTGATATTCAAAATTTTGTGGCGAAATGTTTGGTTTGCCAGCAGAATAAAGTGGAGACAATTAAGACCCCGAGACTTCTACAACCTTTATCCATTCCAAGTCAACGTTGGGAGGAGATTTCAATGGATTTTATCACAGGTTTACCGAAGTCTGAAGGCAAGAATGTCATCATGGTGGTAGTTGATAGACTTACTAAGTATGCACACTTTTGTGCATTATCTCATCCATTTAAAGCAAGTACAGTTGCTACTACATTTGTGGACAGAATTCAAAAGCTACATGGAAGCCCAAGGGTTATTGTGAGCGACAGAGATCCCATTTTTACGGGAAATTTTTTGACGGAGTTATTTTCTTGTTTGGGTACTCAATTAGCTCATAGCTCATCTTATCATCCTCAATCTGATGGTCAAACAGAGATAGTAAATAAATGTTTGGAAGGATATCTTCGTTGTTTTGTATCCGATAAACAAACACAATGGGTCAAGTGGTTACCTCTCGCTGAATGGTGGTATAACACTTCCTTCCATACCGCAGCAAAAATGACCCCATTTATGGCACTTTATGGATATCATCCACCATCCATCACATCATCTTTAAGGGAAAATTCGAAGGTTCAAGCAGTGGAAGATCACATCGAGCATCATCAAGAAGTTCTCCAACTCTTAAAGGATAACCTGAATTTGGCACAAAATCGAATGAAACAACAGGCAGATCAACATCGCAATGAGAGAAGTTTTGATGTAGGAGATTGGGTATTTTTACGGCTACAACCATACAAACAAATGTCCCTCAAGCAAGCTAAGAAGGATAATAAATTATGGCCAAAGTACTATGGTCCTTACAAGGTGTTGCAAAAGATTGGCACTATGGCATACAAATTGGAGCTTCCTGCTTCTTCGCGAGTACATCCAGTTTTCCATGTTTCATGCTTAAAGAAGGTTATAGGTGAAAATATTCCAATTCAAACAATATTGCCAGAACTTGATGAGGAAGGAAAAATCATATTGGAACCTGAAGTGGTCATGGAAACAAGAACTCGACAGCTACGGAATCGATCAATTTCAGAGTATCTCATCAAGTGGAAGAACTTACCCACTGAAGATTCTACATTGGAGGATGAGAATTTTATACAGAAGCACCCGGAGCTACTCAAGCGTTGAGGACAACACTTTTTTGAAGGAGAGGGGCATGTTAGGTCCCTATATCACTAGTATAGTCCCTTATTATTGTTAGTGTAACTCCCTTATTGTTATTATTGTACCCTTGTAACCCCCATTTTGTTATTATTGTGCCCTTAAATTATTATTGTTAGGTCGGCTAGGATTACATTGTGGCCCACTAGGATTACATTATGGCCCCATGGAATCCTATATATAGAAAGGAGGTTTTGTAAATTGTATCATAGAAGAATTGTTCATTTATGTAATGTATTGGAGGTTGCCCCCTCGGAGTGGCTCATTTCTAAGGCGTTGATATCTCTTTTCTTCTATTTTTGGAGCTGGTTACACAACAGCTAGGCTGAAATAAAACATTGTAAAGTATAAATTTGACCACACTGGCTTCAAGGAGATACACAAGGGCCAATCCAAATCCAAATCCTCCCTCTGTGTTTGAAAATCCTAATCTTATTCCAAGAATAATCAGAAGACAAGAAGGATCACTAAGTCCTAGGACTATTTTCAGATCCCATACTTGGCCTAGTGAGTGGTGGTTTGTAGAAGATCTTTCTTTTGATGAGTGTTTTGAGCTTTCTTTGTTCAGAAATAAATCTAAGACTGCACTTGATGACACAGTTTTAGATCCAAAATTTCTTGTAGATCTTGAAGTTCAAAGGGCTAATACATCGATTGATGATTATATTTTGAAGTCCCCTCAAACATCTATTACTGTAACCAATATCCCTGAGCCTTCAGAGTTATCAGAAGCAACAATTCCTCCCCTTAAATCATCAGCATTCCCATCAGTTTCAGAAGTCAATTCTCAGCTTTCAACTCCTCCATAAACACCTCCCTTGAAATCTAGTAGTACAAACACTGTTGTAAATCCACCTCGAGTCATGGCTGCTCGCTATGCACCCCTAGTTTTACCTCAAAACCTGAATGATATGCCTATTGATTGCCAAAGTAAAATACCTATCTTTAATGCCACTCAAAGCATCACAGCCCAGCAGCATGTTGATAATATGAATGAATTTTTTGATCTTCATGAGGTAGAGGCAGAAAATGTAACCACAAGATTGTTTGTCCAAAGCTTTGGATGTGAAGTTAGAAAGTGGTTTAGAGCATTACCAGCAAGCTCTATCCATACTTTGCAGGAGTTACATACACAATTCTTAGACCGGTGGGAGGTAAATAAAAACCCACTTCAAATCTTGTCCGAATATGAAAATATTAAAAGAAATGTGGGTGAAATTGTACAAGATTATTGTGTGAGATTTAATGTTGTATATAATGCTATTCCAGCCAACCTAAAACCTCCCATGGGGTTAGCTTTGCTCAAGTTTCCCGATATTTTCAATGTTGATATGGCATATCAGCTACGAGAACGAGATCCTACCTCACTTGAAGACATGCAAAATATAGTTGTGAGCGTTGAAGCAAATTTGCTGGCCAGAAGAGCGCGGACAAAAGCTGAAAAGAAAGTAACTGTGAAAGAAGAAGCCTCTCCTTCATAAATTAAGATGGAAACTTTGATCCGAATAGTGGAAAAGATGGTTGATCAACTGAATATTTCAGATAGACCTGAAGCACAAATCAGGAATCCAAATTTCAGAGGACATCAAAAGCCACAATTCAGAATAAAACAAAGAGAACATAGAGCGCAGGACCAAGCAACACAACAGCAGCAGATCAGAACTCCATTACAGCAAAATTATGTTCAAGGAATGGAGACAGACGATGATGATGATCCAGTAGTTGAAGCCAACCATTTGTTCATAGCCGATGGTGTGCCCATCTTTCTCACAGAAGATGAATAATATACAACGATTACAGACATTCGAAAAGATGATGATTTCATATTAGCTAATGATGCAGTATTAGAGGAAGAGTCCGATGATTATCAGAGAGGATACATGAACGCCTTGTCAGCCCAACAGAAACAGTATTCTTTGAGGAGTAGAGATGTGTCGATCAATCCTATTCAGAAGAGAAAAGAGCAGCAATCAAAAAATGACTCCTCAAATACTAAAAGAAAAGGGAAAGAGCCTGCTGATCCTTCTCCCAGCAAGGCATCCTCAGCGACTAACATTGCAAATGAAAAGAACCAGCATAGCGTAGCAAAGGAGCAAGTAGAGAAGAAAGATCCTCCCATCAAAGAGGTAGAAAAAGTTCCATCTTTTAATTTGGAAAATGAAATTTCTAAGTTGAAGGTGTCCATGCCCTTGACTGAGTTGGTGAAAAATAGCACTTATAAACATCAGGTGTCTATAATTTTACAAATAGACTCTGTATCAGATATGGTAAATGTTGAAGATGATTATCCTGAACTCATTTTTGGTCCAGCCATAGAAGGTCAGTCAGAAGAAAGTGAAGTCCCTCCCTTCTACTTGAGTCTTAGATTGCATGAGTTCATTTTACATAATGCCATGTTAGACTCTGGAGCCTCGCATAACTTGATGCCTAAAGCCATTATGGAGAATTTGGGACTTGATATTACCCGCAAATACCATGATTTGTATTCCTTTGACTCTGGTAGGGTCCATTGTATTGGTCTTATCAAAGACTTGGTAGTATCTTTAGATCAAATCCCAGCCAAGAATTTTTTGATGGATGTGGTTGTTGTCGATGTTCCACCATGATTTGGAATGATTTTGTCTAGATCATGGGGTGAAAAATTGAAAGGGACCATTTAGCTGGATTTCTCTTATGCCACCATTCCCGTGTTCGGTTAGTTGAGAAAAATATATAGGGAAAAGAAAATGAAACACATGATCACTAGCAAAGAGAAGCCAGTCAATCATCCCATTAATGTAGTCCACACAGATCTGGAGTCATTTGTATTATATTCATATGGTGTTTTGAATGATGAAAATGTTCAGTTGGTACAAGTAGATGAGATACCTGAAATTTCAGAAAATTTTAGGGAAGTTCTTAAACAGGAAAAAGATAAAGCAACAAGCATTCCTGAGCTTCCTGCCTGTCAGCAGCAAAAGGACAGTGAGTAGTAGAAAGATGTAGAAATTAGTCGAGTTAAAGTGGAGAAAGAAGCAAAATTTCAACATCTAGAAGAATAAGAAGAAGGCCTTTGGAGCATGGATTTTGATGGATCTGTTGGTAAGGACGGTGCTGGTATAGGAATATGGATTCGGAGCCCTGTTTTCCAGCCTAAAAAAGTTCCTAGTAATGTTAGAGTATGTGCTTACAAGTTGGATTTTGACTGCTCTAACAATGAAGCAGAGTATGAAGCTTTGATTGCAGGTTTGAAAATTTTGAAGAAGCTAAATGCAAAGAAGATTTATGTCTATGGAGATTTCGAGCTGATAATCAAACGGGTAAAAGGAGAGTACCAAGCAAAGCATCCGCGATTGAGGGCCTAATGAAATGTAGTCCTAGACATTTTGAGGACATTTCCTGAGTACACTTTGACAACAATACCCCGAATGCAGAATCTTATTGATGATTCTCTTGCCACTACTGCAAGCAATTTGAAGATTCCAATGAATTCCAGCAACAAATTTGAAATTTATGTTAAACATTGGCCTGTTGTTTCGGATAATTTAAGGTATTGGCAAGTGTTTTGGGATGACAATGAAATCAATGCTTTTTTGCAGAGTGAAGGAAAATTCAAGGATACTCCCATAGAAGGAGATCATGAGGTCGATGATCAATAAATCGAAGCAAATCAGATAGACGTGTTGCAGCTGAAAGACAATGTAATTCCTAGAGGTCTCATACCTTTAGAGGAGCTTTTTGATCAGGATGATGTTGCAAAGAAACCAAGCTTGGTGCCTACTGATAAAGGAGTTGAAGATGTTAATCTTGGAACAACTGACAAACCTAAGCATGTGAAGTTATCAAAGGCATTGTCCCCTGAGGTAAAGGAACAGTATGTTAAATTACTTTCTGAATTCTTTAATGTATTTGCGTGGGATTATTCATATTTGAAGATGTATGACAAAAATATAATTCATCATACTATTCCCATCAAGCCGGATTAGAAGCCATTCAGACAGAAGCTGAGAAAGATCAACTCGAAGTTGCTACCATCCATTGAAAAAGAGGTAAACAGATTGTATAAAGCTGGTATCATTGTCCCAATTAGATTTTCTGATTGGATTTCAAATTTGGTCCCGGTACATAAGAAGACAGGAGAAATAAGGTTGTGCATAGATTTCCGAAACTTGAATAAAGCATCTTTAAAGGACAACTATCCACTTCCGAAAATGGACCATATTCTGCAAAGAGTAGTTGGAGCATCAAGGATATCAGTTCTCGATGGCTACTCAAGCCATAATCAGATCTTGGTGCATGAAAAATACCAAGACAAAACTGCTTTCACAAAACCCTGGGGAACTTTCCAGTATGCCAAAATTCCATTTGGACTGAAGAACGCTGGAGCCACTTTCCAGCGAGCAATGGACATTGCTTTTGCCAATGAAAAGGATTTTTTTCTTGTTGTTTATTTGGATGATCTGACAGTTTTTTATGGTTCTGATGATGAACATTTGCACCACTTGAGGGTTTTATTTCAGCGATGTAGAAAGTTTGGGATTTCTCTTAATCCAAAGAAAAGTTTGTTTGCTATGGATGAAGGCAAGTTGCTAGGGCATATCATCTCTAAAGACAGTATCCGCATTGATCCTTCAAGAGTGGAGGCAATTCAGCACATAGACCTTCCACGTAACAAAAAGGAGATTCAAGCATTCAATGGTAAGATGAACTTCCTACGCAGGTTTATACCCAACCTGGCTGAACATTTAAGAGAGATGACTAACATGTTGAAGAAGGATAACACTGTCAAATGGAGTGAGGAGGCTATCAAGTCATTTAATTTGGTAAATTTTTCTCTGTTCAATGCTCCAATCTTGATTATTCATGATTACACTCAATATTTTATTATATTTTCATTTGCATTGGAGCATACTATGGCTGTGGTATTGATGCAAAAGAGAGATCAGATAGAACAGCCCATTGCATTTTTTAGTAGGACCATTCGAGATGCTGCTTTGCGGTATAATATAATTGAGAAACAAGCATTGGCCCTTATAAAAGCGTTGAAGGATTTTAGAGTATACATTCTGCATTCACATACCATAGCATACGTTCTAATGCAGCAGTAAAGGATGTCTTGATGCAAATTGATCCAGAGGGTCGAAGAGGTAAGTGGATAGCGGCAATGTTGGAATACGATTTAGAGATCAAACCCACAAAGTTGATCAAAGGACAAGGCTTGGCAAAGCTAATGGTCTAATCAAACCTGCGTGATTTGGATATAAATCTCATAACAGCAATGTCAGAGGATGAAGATGAAGGTTTACTTATTCTGGTTTCAGACATTTTTCTACAATCCCCATGGTATTCAGACATAGTCTATGTTCTTCAACACCTTTCATCACCTCCCTGGATGTCTAGAAGCAAAGGTAGATCACTGAAACTTAGGTCTGCTAAATTCTGTATTTTAAATAGTGCTCTTTATTGGAAAGATCCAAGAGGTATTCTGCTTAATTGTTTGGTTGAAGATGAGGCTCAGCAGGTGATGCATGACTTTCACAAAGGTGATTATGGTGGTCATTTGTTTTGGAAAACTACACTAAAAAGGTGTTGAGAGTAGGATATTATTGGCCCACTTTATTTTCAGATTTGTACAAAACATTAATGAGCTTCCATGAGTGTCAAGTTTTCCAAGGGAAAAGGAAACTGCTTCCTCTTCCTTTGAAACCAGTTTTAGTAAATGCTCCCTTTCAGCAGTGAGGACTCGATTTCATAGGATAAATCCATCCCGCATCATCAACACAGCATCGACGGATCTTGACAGGGACAGATTATTTCACCAAATGGATCGAGTCCGTTCCAGCAAGGTAGGCTACAGATACAGTAATCATTCAATTTTTAGAATCAAATATTTTGTCTCGTTTTGGTTGCCCTCAAAAAATCATAACAGATAACGCAGTAGCGTTCAAATCTAAGAATATGGTGGAATTCTGTGACAAATAAAATATTGTGTTGGGCCATTCAACAACGTACTACCCACAAGGAAACGGCCTAGTATAATCATCAAATAAATCACTGATAAACATAATCAAGAAAATGTTGGAGGCAAATAAAAGGAACTGGCATCGAAAGCTCATCAACGCGCTATGGGCAGATAGAGTCAGCAGCAAGAAATCCATAGGTATGTCACCATTTGAATTGGTTTATGGTACTGATGTTGTTTTTCCCATGTCGCTTATAGTTCCGGTCATGAGATTATTGCAAGAGGCTGGCAGTGAAGAAGATGATAATCAGCGAAGAATCAATCAAATGATCCACCTTCAACAGACAAGAGAGGAAGTTTCTCAGAACATTATTCAGTTGCAGGAGAAGATAAAGAAAAACTATGACCGTAAGACCAAAGCAGAAAAGTTTTAGTTGGACGATGTGGTGTTGAGATGGGATGCACGAAATGAGGATAAATGGAAGCATGGTAAGTTCGACAACTTGTGGAAAGGACCATACAAGATCTTAGCATATAGGGGACAGAATGCTTTCTTGCTCTTAGAGATGGATGGCCAAGATTTCCCTAGAGGACTAGTAAATGGTAGGCTTTTGAAGCAGTACCATTGTTGAAGAATATGGATCAAAAACTATGTCACAATCATTGTATATATACCATGCCATTGTTGGTCAGATTTCAAGTACGCGGTCATTGAAGTTTAGGGCCCGAGGTGAAGGCTATAAAACTTGAATGATATGTGTAAGGTTTTCCAGTTTTATTTAAGTTTTCAGTCACAGTTTGAGTCAGATTCAGTCTGCATTGTGTCATTTTTCAGTATTTTTACCATATTTTCCCAATGGATAAGGCTACTTGGTCTACGGTGTTATCGGCACCTCCAAGGATCTACCATCCGCATTGGAGCCAATGTTAGTGTCAGTATGGTCATACTGCCATCAGTGATCAAACTTACTCTTTTTCATTTGCATATTAGGGGTCCCATACCATAAAATTTTCATCATTCCGCTAGGTCATGAATTCATTGATGGTAGTGGTCTTTCATCAGTTTTCCCTCATGTAAAACTTGTTGATTCTCCTCTCTATGGTCTTTAGTCATGAGTCACTTTCCCTCTATAAGTCTTGTTAGTAGGTCATAGGGTTGGTCTCATTAGGTTATAGGGTCTCATCATGGTTAGATTAATAATTCAAGTGTCATAAGTATCAGCGAGGTCATGAGGAGGTCAAATAAACTTAAAGGCACAGTCTCTGGAAAGATCAAAGAGTTGTTCTATCAATATTGATGTAATTTTCACCTCAAAACCATGTTTTGAGGTGAAAACATGGTATTTTTCTTTTATTATCATCTTTTATGTAATTTTATGTCTTCATATGTAATAAGCTGCACTTCAGAAGCTGTTATCTCCACAGAGCTACCACCCTGCTTTTCAAAGGTGTTTTCCACAGCATTTTCAGTGTAAAATCATGTTCTAAGTATATCCGTCAGAAAGAGCCCTGAAAGAGCTTTCCAACGGTATATTGTACTCTCAAAACTGACTCCTGGATTGAAAAATATGCCTAAGTTATCAAAGTTCCCCAAGAGCCTAACCCTACCCCTTTTCTCATTTGTCCCTTAGACTTTATTTCATAAAATTTTAAAGCTTTTTCATTATAACCCCCTTCTTCCGATCCAATCGCACCCCTTCTTTTCCGATCCGATCACACCATTTAAATCAACTCCTGATTGACCTTTCCTCGGTTACAAAACCTCCGATAGCATCCAGACCGTCAATCTTTTCAATAATCTGACAGCCCACATTTAATCGCAACTTCGCAGTGGTCCCTCGACTCATTCCCCGCTCTTCCAATTTCCTCCGACGCGATTAATCGCCAATTGCAATCAACATTTCCTCACACACTTTTGCTTCTGCTAAACTCCCCTTCTGATTCCCGATTGCGATTGCGATCCACTCACGGGTCCCACCATAAACCCTTCTGCCCTTTCCAAACAAAATGTGGTTTTTCCTTTGTATTTGATTATTATAATTTCATAAGTTATTTCATCGCAGAATCGTTTTATCGCATGTTTTAAAACCCTCTCCCTCCCCGCCGATGCAATGAATCGCATGTTGCTCATCGCATCGCGCGATACCTCCACCATGTGTTACACCCGCTCCTTCCCGATTGCGATTGCGATTGTCCATGGTCCCCACCTTAAGTTCCTTCTGCCTTTTGCAATGAAAAAGGGTTTTTCCTTTGTAAAGAAAAAAAATAATTTTTGTTTGTTTTCAAGGGATTTATATCATCGGACATTGTTTTCTCTCGCTTATTTCCCCCGCTCTATGGTATTACTCCATCGCATCGCAAATTATTTCGATGTTCCCCCCTCCTCTCCCGCTGCGATATCCTATTTGCAATTGCGATTTCCCCTTTCCCCTATACACTATCGCATCGCATGTTTTCAGTCGCACTATCCCGATATACCCCCTCCCCTCTTCCGAATGCGATTTTCGATCACAACGCTGGCCCACCGTCCTTTCGTTTGTTCTTTTTACCAAAAAAGGGGGACTTTTCTTCATTTAAATGGAAAATTTGATTTTTATTAGCTTCAAAGGCATTCTCGGCATAAAGGAATTTTTAAACCAAAGGAAAGAAACAATCAAGGCCGAGAACTAATTATGAACCAGAGACATCTACAGCAGCGATGAAAAAGGGATCTGTTCTTTGGATTTCCTATTTTCATGCATTCAGTGTAACTGCAAATTCTCCAGATGGTCAAAATGGATTGTTTCTCCTTCTTTTCACGGGCATCTTTTGGTCTTTTTCCTATGTTCAGATTTCAATTTATGAGCTGGTGAAACAGCTCCTTTTCTGTGGATCTAATCCCCTCAATTTCTGTCTATTTAATGTAATTCTTAATCATTTTTAAAGGGGGAATAAAGTTTGGAATAATTTGGAAATCACTGAGGACGCTTTGTGCTCCATTTGTAACAGTTTGACAAGGAATTAATAAAGAAATGTAGCTCTGATTTGTGGGATCCCTATGGTATGGATTTTAGCATTGTCTTTTCCTTTATGTTCATCTGTTAATTGTTATGTTCACCATTCATTCATTCACATTTCTGGTTGAATTATTCCAAGATAGATAGGTAGAATCCATTGTGTAATGCTTTGCCTTGGGAAATCATTCAATATTCTATGTTTTCTACTGTTTGAAAAGGATCCATCTCCTATGCCCTTTTCAGCTCCTCACCGGTCTTAAACATTCCATCATTATTTAAAATGAATTGTTAAAATCCCTACCTACCTTGGCCCATGAAATACCCTGTATCTCTGATTTAATTCCCCAGTTTCAAACTACCCCATCTGTTCCATACAACCCTGAAATTTATAAAACATTTCGAATTATTATACCTAACCTAAAATCAGTTTACTCTTATAATTCATTGAATATCTTTCCCATAGAGAGCCCTCTCCTGACCTTGTAGGGCTAGCTACAAGGCTGAGCATGGTTTGAGGTTACCCTGATTAACCTTCCTTCAGCCTAAGGTTCAAATTAGGTGATAACAAAGCCAAACTGGATTAAATTTAAAAAGGCTTACACTCTTCCCATTGTTCCCTTTCAGCTCCAAAAGAATAGGAAAATGGTATGGTTCTCCTCGTGTCCCTACCCATTGCCAAAAAAGGGAAATTCTACTTATTAAATCTCCATTCAACAGAAAATGATCCAACCTCTTTGCCATTATAGCAAAACATGAGCGCGTGTTCCTCTAGGTTGGTATGTTTTTTATAAAATTGAAATATATTAGCTTGTTGTCCATAAACTTGCTTACAAAGAAATTGGCCAAGGGATCAGCTTGAGCCTGTAGACCCCATGTCTCAGACATTCCAAATGATAATTTTAAATCCCCTCCCACAACCACGTTAGGATCATTCATGAAGGATTTTGATAGAATGGAATTCCAAAAAGTCACCATGTCTTGACACAGGCCGTAGATGTTGATGAGGGAGAGGTCCATGCATAGCTTAGAGGAATAGACCTTAGGTCCCAGGACCAGTTCTGAGCCCCGTGAGTTTAATAGAAAGTAGTTTTTATCTCTGAATCCCATTACTAAACCCCCTGATACTCCTTTCGCTTCAGAGGTCATAAAATACCAACAAGACATCATTTTATTGAGAGAGACCGACATATATTATCCATTACCTAAGGTTTTTGAAGCATAAGGACATCTGGGCCAGTGTTCTTAATAACGTTTTTCGAAGCGAGCTTGTTGTAGGTGTTATCTAACCCTCTACAATTGAATGATAAAATAATCATTTGGAACCCACCTAATGGGCTTGCACCACTCTAAGCTCTCCTTCGAGAGAGATTTGTTTCCCATCCGCTATGTCCAATTTAGCTTTAAGTTGAGCCTTGGAAATATTTGTTTTCCTGCCTCTAGACTTCCCATTTCTAGATGGCCCTTATACTTCTCCTAATTCCCTAATAGAAGCATTGGAAAGATCCTTCTTGTCCCTCGAACAAATATTGTAATGAGAGGCCAAAGAGGATGAAAGGGGTGAGGATGTAATCTCAAGAGCGGATGGGGTAGAACCAGGAAATTTTAGGGTAGGGATGGAAGTTATGATATTGTCTAGGCCATTTGACAAATTTCAGAATAGGATCATTTCTGATATCTTCGGCCTAGAGGGACTAGGCCTTGAATTAACATCAAACAAAGTGTGCATAATAGAGGATAAAGAGGAGGGAAGGATTAAATTAGTTCTCGTATCTTGGGGAGGATGTCTGATGGCTTCATGAGCATATTGAGCTTCCAATCGCCTATCATTTCCTAGATTTCTTACCGCCCGAAAAACTAATGAGGGTCCACTTCTACC